>QQSS02077649.1:0-17406 GCA_003687565.2 Craspedacusta sowerbii
CTTGTATTTATGAGCTAGATTATCTTTTTCATTTTGATACGTTTATTTTTGATCACCAAGTATAAATAAATGTGAAATGAAATGAAAATGAGATGCAAAGGCCTTAAGAATTGCATTGTAAAGCATAATATCACATTTATACAATATAGAGTATAGAGACATTTTATTTACTGGGAAGGATATTCAAAAAGATCAGGTTGTGTTTAGAACGATAAACATTAAGTATTCAAATGGAAGGTAACAAAGTTCGCTGTACGTTATTGCGATGACAAGTGACGCCTTCAGGTGAAATCTGATGGCATCAATATACATGCGCTATGACAAGCTGGCCTAAATCTTGCAGGATGTATGTAATAAAGGACGACGTTTCTTCACTCCTGTTTCTTGCAATGAAGCATTTTTTTCATACGCATTTTATTGCATTTCAAACTTATTTGTTAAATTTCTATAGCTATTATACATTTTCTTATAAGGTTGCCTTAGTAAGTTCGCTGTTTGACCGCGTTTGTAAACGTTACTATATCTTGGATTTGATTTCATAATGACTTTAATAAAATTAGTAATATTCTTTTATGAAAGCAGTTTGACAAATTTCTGGTTATTAGACTCGTTAACCTTTTTTAATAAGAAGTTACTAAACATCCAGTCATTTGCTGGAAATTAAAGCAGCATCTGATATTTCAAGCTCCCATTTTTGACCTCACAAGTAGATAACTTGGTAGTAATTTAATTGGGTTTATATTTCAAGACAGTAGGAGGTTCATCTACCGCTTCGTGTTTTGTACCATAGACTGCGGCCCTAAATGGCCTAGACTTGCTTTTGTTTATAAGTGTTGTTGTGCTGGCTATAATGTAGATGAGATCGGATTGACATCCAAAATGTTCATATTTAAAATCGAAAGATTTAAAGGGGAAAAACAAGGGGACACCTGGCCTTATTTTTTCTATTTGACAGTTCATTTTTCCCATCTTTCATCCTGCTCGCACTTTATTCCTTTGATCTCATAGCCAAGTTAATAGAACAAAGTTATACTACTTCTGTATTGACACTCCTGCATATTAACTGTTGATTGTTACCATTTGCACTGCCTTTAGGGTATACTTTGCGTTTACAGACTAACTCACTGAAGGGCAATTATGATAAATTCCAGACTTTTTCTAATAAAAACACTGCTTAAGTTCGCTTTTGCTGTTTAAGTGACAATAGTGTTCGGAACGTTGCCAAAATGAAAACGAGAATGTTCTTCAATCGACTTAAGCAATGCTTGTATGGAGTAGATCATCATGTGACGCTTCAAAGAAAACTTGGTTCTTTAATCTCTTATACCTCTTGATAATCTTGAAATAGGATCCTTAGGGCGAACGAGGTCATTCCCAACATTCCTAATTGACATTTGTCTTTTGCCGATAGTTGATGTGGAATAAAAACCACACGCTTTTGCTCCAGGGGGTTCAATCAGCTTGTCTCAGGGTAAAGTGATCCTGGTGGTGAGGTCCCACTTCCTCGACACTGGTTGGCACACAATGCTTATTGATAGCACGCAAAGAACAAGTAATTATACAACCTACCAATTCGTTCCGCTTCTATAACCAATTACATTTATATATGCAATAAAATTCAGATAAGAACTGACTCATATTGTATTGTGGCCCAGCCATACAAATTGTTTGCACATAAATATTGGAGAAACGTGCTTTGTTCTCTTTCGTTATATTTCTCCCCCAATGAATTGGTTGTTTACTTTAGCATATCGTTTTACGGATTGTGTTATGCCGCCACGAATACAAACGCAAACATCAGCAACATGACTATGTCCATTAAAGGTTCCAAGTTGACACCACTCTTTTTCAAACATGCATGCCATGCTAAACCAGGACTCGTGTAGAAATGTGCTGGATAAATATCATATTGTGTTAGGCATGTGTCTCTGAAAGTATCAAAGACGTCTGCTAATAATAACGCATCTGTTTTCAAGTAGGTGTCGTGAAAGCGCGCTAATGCTTTTTCTGGAAGACGGTTCCTTGCGCTTTGAGCATGTTCGCAATCTTCGCATAGGTATATACGACGGTAGCTGGTACCTCAAATTGCATATGTTATGTCCTGGTCCTCGGTACTGACCTTAAGGTGACAATGGTCTCTGGACAAATGTGACATTGTGTAGTCCTAGAATACTCAACGAATTCTTTGTGGATTCATAGGTTTTTCGGGGAACATTTGATGCAACCTCTTAGCTTCATTTTCGATCAGGTCACAAAACACATCTACACAATCTTTACCTCTGTAGAGATGCTGGAGATTTGCAACTTCGCCATGCGCAAACTCACTACGCACACGAAATCCCGACAGCACGTGTTTGCTTATTTTCTTCTTGTGTCTTCTATCTTTTGCAGAATGCACTCAAAAGCGGCAAACATAATAATAGGCACTTTGTACTGACCATTTCCATAATAGAATTTAACGACAGTACCAGTTCGTGCATTTCTATCCATAAGGCGTTTTTGTCTTTACAATATTCATAGTGACTATCTCGAGTCACAATAGATTTGAATCCGTGCAGACAACTCATGCAAAAATGTTGTTTGTGTTCATGTCGAGTATTTTCATTTCCTAGTAATCGTCTAGGATTCACAACCGTCGTATAGTGTTGTTTGCCGCTTTTGATATCACTGATCATTAGAAAAACTTTTTTCTCGAGACACGAACACAAATGTTTTTGAGAACGCCTATAGATGATTTATTGATGTATAGCACATTTATGGAAATGTCTGTGTTATTCTTTTCAAAGACGTCAATTGTATTCACTGGCACTGTGGTATTCCAACCCAGACCAATCATACTTTCCGACCAAGTCTTCATATTAGAGATCCTTTGTGCATCCTTGCATCGATGCAGTGCACCAAGGACTGCCCATTTAAAACATTTTTGGTCTTTGTTTTGAGTGTTTACCACTGCCTTCTTCTTCGCAATCCAGTCCGGATTAGTGGAATGTATGAGCAACCTCGCGTCAAATTTATTAGGTTGAAGTCAATGGTCATGAACACAATTGTGTTGATAGTGAACCTATTCGATGGCGAACCATGTCGTTTTCTTGAAAAACTTCTGTCATTTTACTATTGCGCTCTTTTTTAAACGTAGATTGTATTATCACTCTCATCTTTCCGAGACCTTAAGTTGGTTGGTGTTTATTTATGCATATTCTAAGTAATCTTGTATCCATCCTACCAATTCTATTTCTGCCTAAGTGACCATAACATTGCTAAAGCAGGATTGATCGAAGTTATTTGCTATTTGTTCAGCTATGTTGCAGACAATTTTCCGAATTTTCATTCAGGAAAATTTTGAACATTCCCATGCTCATTCATTTTGATCATTCATCGAGGAGCGAGGTATTTCCAATGGCAGTGGAGCTTCGTGTAATTTGACCTCAAATTGAGCCGCTGAATGACTGATTCAGTCTCTCGAGCAGTCACTTAAGAAGTCCTTCTTGTGAAAGAATGCTGTCCAGGAGTTCCGTATGCAGTATAGGCGTACCGCTCTGGAGTCAAGATATTCCCCCAGCCAGCTTCTCAACGGACGCCAGATTTGCACGAACCTTGATGTCCTGTTGGCATCACCCGTATATATTGAACAGAAGCGACAAGCAAAGGAAGCAAAAAAAAATCCCTGTTACGAGAGACCACCAAATTAGTTGCCGTCACCATGTATCAGTACTCGCAAAGAGCACCTGTTCTGAGACACGATCGAGCACCTCGCGGGATGCCGGTCATGGTCACCAAAGTTTTTGGTTAACGCAGAGTAATTGTA
The DNA here is from genome assembly GCA_003687565.2 of Craspedacusta sowerbii. Lineage (NCBI taxonomy): Eukaryota > Metazoa > Cnidaria > Hydrozoa > Limnomedusae > Olindiidae > Craspedacusta > Craspedacusta sowerbii. Next base: position 3,806 of record QQSS02077649.1, read on the forward strand.
GGAATTCTACCCAAAGACCTATCTGTCGTACACGCATCGAGCAACTAAAGCCAAGGTATGGGGCAGATCAAGATGCTCACCCAGGCCCGGATTCTGTTTTCAAAACCACCCCGCGTGGTTCTACACGAGCTAAGAGTAATTCAAGCTAGAAACGGAATCCCCAGCTTGCTGTTCCCGTTGATCAAATAACTGAGTACACTCTGAACAATCCGCGACGATCGGAGAGGTTTCGGAAGGCAAAAGTGACAATGACTTTTCGCTGAGATGGGCCAGTTGGACCCAGTTCCCTGGCGGCCACACAAAAGATCGCGACATGGCAGAACACTTTTTCTTATAAACTTTTAGTAATAACGAGGAGCAATACAAACGCTAACGTCAAGCGCTTATATTTTTCTTTCTTTGTGTAATCTTTTGGGCATTTTGTGCAAACACAACAAAAAGGCTTATCTGTTAATGAAGGAATTGCCAGCAAGGAATTCAACCTAACAAACTTTAACAAACGCAAACTTTAAAGTGCATCTTATATAACCGCGGTTGCGTTCGTTTTAAATTAAAAAGCTTTTTTAGAAAAGCAAACAGTTTAAACAGTTTGCATCACACAAATTAACCTTATAACATGCTTTCAAAGGAATGGTCCCTGAGGCATCGTTATGCTACGCTAAGACAACTTAAGGAGGATTGCTTCAATGCTGATTCTATTTTGACCGTTGTCCGAAAATCGGGGCTGAATAAGAGAGGCGGAGAGAGAGATTGCTCCGCCCTCTATAATTGGATAGAAATTTATGGCATGTGTCCAATGCGAGAGCTTCCAGAAAACAGAGCCAGTGACGAGCATATGAGCACACTGAAAAGAGACCTGAAAAATGAGAAAAAGCTAAAATCACCTGACCTCCATACGACGACGACAGGTTGAGGAGCAACAACAAAGTATAAAGAAGGACATATTGTTCAAGACGAAGTCCACTGTTATCGAAGAACACGAGAAACAGACAGCATACTTTTTCAACCTCGAGAAAGAAAGGCGAAAACAACATTACCGAACCTAAGGACAGTCTGGTTATTCTACCAACTAACGGGGACGCCATCCTAGACACAGTGACCAAGTAAAATGAAGAAGACAAGCACTGCCCATACAAAAACTGAATAGGAAACTTTCAATCGAACAAAAAAATATCTTAGATGAAGGTTTTACAACTCAGGAACTGTTCACAGCTCTGCTCTAAATGAAACCCAAATAGAATCAGAGGATTGACGAAATACCTCTGGAGTTTTATGGCATGTTTTGGCCAGAGCCAAAAAGCGACTTTCTTGAGGTCGTATGAGAAATATTTTTCCAAGAGCAACTTTCCAATTCCAAACGAGAAGCCATACTAACCCTCCTATACAAAAAGAAAGGCCCCAAGCATGAAATTGAGAACTTGAGGCCAATTTCTTTGGTTTGTGTGGACTACACGATTCTCACCAAAGCATTGGCAGACCAAAAAAAAAAAACACTTAACATCCTTCTATCACCAGACCAGATCAAACGATCAAACATACTATTAGTACGAGTCTATTTTGTTCCATTCTAAGCAAAAGAACAGACGGGCCCTTTTTTCCTATTCTAAGCATGGCGTATTTGCAGAGCCTGGCCAAAACAGTCCCTTTCAACTGGACCAAGATATGAAAAACATCATTTATCGATCGCAACCCACACTACATACACGAGTACTTGCGGAAGCTGAGACACAAAATCTACGTTACGTGTGAATTCACGAGAAAAACCCTGAAAAAAGCAACGCACACCCAAGCATCTACCTTCCCCTCGCACATGCAGAATATCCAAAATAAAACCGGAGAATTTTCCACACTGCTTTGCTGAATGCATTGTTCCAGCCGACTTATGGGCAAATTGTATCCTATTCATTCATAAATACTAAACACCACAGACTCCATATACACAATAAGACTAATTCTGGCGATAAGTCACACTGCAACACAGTGTCATACAACCAGTATAAACTAGTAGCAACTTTGATATCCTCCGTTACCAATATTACCTGGAAAACACGATGCCCAATCTTCCACGAGCAGGCCAAGGTTGATCTTAAGGCGACCTGGTTTGCTTTGAAGTCACAGCTAAAACTACTCATCAGCAACAACTACAGAATTGCAAAGGCCAAGAATCACTTTCTGCAACTTCAAGAAGACTTCCTAATAATCGAGGCGCTTTGAAGCGTAGTTAATCAGCGGCTAATCTTAAAAATATGACGGAAGAAAGGGCCACTACCTAACCTGGTTGTGTCTGCGCCTGATTCCGTACAACCATTTATTTATTGTGAATATCTTGGAGTATCTATTTTGCCGAAAAAAAAACTGTCACTAATTTGTTGAGGTGCTGGCACGTTTTATACGAGCGATTTTTATAAGTTCATTTTTAAGTCAGCAATTTTAGCCTCATCGGGCCTCTGGACAGGTCTGAGCACCCCACATGGCCAGAGTTTGAGCAGGTGACTTTGTAGGCGATGGCACAGTCCAGGTTTGGTTTGAAGTAGAAAGCTGAAACAACTTTGAAATGTAAGTCGCTCACGTCGAAGTACGTGCATTCAAGTTTTCTACACAAGCGATACGGGCTTAATGCTTTCCTGTATATTTATGGAAGGCCTTGAAAGGTTTCACATCACTTAATGATAAGGTAACACACCCACTACACTTTTTTATAGCTTGAAGTTTGAGTCAAAACAATAAGCCGTGGGACGCAGTATTTACAAGGTTCGACAAGGCCCCGCAGCGGAAGCTCGACCCCTTTTGGACAGGATGCAATCGCACACACACACACTTCCCGGAAAAAAACTATACTACGCCTGACAAGATATGCGAAGTGAGCCAGTATGATTTTTTATACCCAGAAATGAAAGTTACACAACATAACACACGGTTACTAACTCTAACAGGCAAACGTCTATTAGGCAAAAGCAACCACGGCCACCCCTCTCCTTTATACAAAACAGGAACAGAAACCAACCAGCCATCTACGAGGCGATAGCCTAAATTTCCTGGTCACATTATGTGAAATAATATTTAATGGAGGTGTTTTACTTTAAATCCAATAAGATCTCCCCTACCTTTCTTGTCTTGCTCCATGGTTTCTTTTGTTGATTGATGTTGAGCTGAAGCTAACGTATTTTACATGACTAAATATCTGCTGAGTAAATGTAATTACGAAACCTTTAAAGTCACATCGAGCTTCAAATATTTAACATTCGGGTAAGTTACATAATTTTCCTCTACCCACTTCGATTGAATGGATATTGCTTACTGACATGAAGCCTTCGATTCATAATTTTCTTCTATGCTGTGGGTAACAAATCAAGACAATTTAGAAAGCTATTTAACGATTGTTCAGGGGCTGCAGGATGCCTTAAACACATATTTAATCATGGCCTCCGAAGAAACCACCTCTTGTTTGAGGACTTCAAATATTTATAAATGCTAAACAAGCTTGGTAGAAGGCATTTTGCATTGACACAGTCTTGGATAAGCTACTGCCAATTCACTTGCACGACTAAAGTTCTTCTTGGTCTACAGGCTTAAAGCTGAATAAAGAGATTAATGATTTATATGGGTGCCCTTAACAATGCATCGCGCTAATGGTCCTATTTGGGGCGTAGTACGCTACCTTTCATGTCCTATTGGCGGAACGGAAACTGAACGTTGAAGATGTAAAGCTGCTTTTGAACTGGAGAAAGGTAACCTACTACTATATTTCAAGCTTTTCTTTAAAAGAAAAAAAGTCATTTCATAGATGGAGATCTTTCTTCATCGTGAAATTGAATTTTTAAAAATTAATTCCTAGATTAAATTGTCTTGCAATGTCATTCACTTGTCAAATTCGTTAGCAGCAATTTTTAGATTGTACAACATACAGCATGACTCTTAATAGCTTAGTAACTAAAGGAGAGTATTGAGCCAAGGTGCTGTTATTCTGAATGACAGGGTTACAGATGAATTAGTCGCCCTTATTAAAATTACAGGTCAGTTTATTGATTACGAAAAGTTTCTTATAATCGGCGACATGTATGTTGCGTAGCTGCTAATGTTATCTCTCGAATCAGAGTTTTGCTGGACGTTTTATTGTCAATAATAATTTGGCAAATGAGCATCCTGGCAACCATATATATATATATATATATATATATATATATATATATATATATATATATAGTATATTTAGATGATGAATATCTGAATAAAATTATTCAGGAGATTCAAGATTCCGATCAAAACGAAACTACATAAGTTTACATAGATATCAAATAAAAGGGAACGAAGGCTAGCAATAGCATTGATAATAGGAATTGAAGAACCCCACTGTATAGATGACCCTTCGGTAATAATAGAGGAAATAAAAAAGAAATAAGCACAACTACTGGATAAATGTATCCCTTTATAGCAAGACGCAGTTCCTGTTACAATCTGTCGTCGACCATTCTTGCGAACGTTCTCAAACCTAATGACACGCTCGATATTTGTCGCTTTGAACACGCGTGGTGTGACCTCACACGCGTAAAGCTTCGTTGAAATATTGTATCGCAATAGACCATACGTATAAAAAAATTCTTCAAATCAAAATAACATTAAGAGAACCTGGTTTGGCATCCGGAGAGTAAGAAAACTTAATTGAAAAAGAAAATTGATGACCGGAACAATAAATGACTGCCACCGTTGCCTAGTTATCGATTTGAAAAAGTTAGCCAAGTCTTTCAACACCCAGTACTTAAATTGGTCACGCAAAAACTCTCAAAAACCAGCTTTGAAAAAAAAATCATCACTTGCCCCAATTTTTTTGACATGGTCAGGATCATAAAATTTAACAAATCATACCAAAGCTTCCTGTCCCTACAGTAGCCCAAAGGGTTTACAAAGAAACCTAAAAAACAACTACAGCTCAGTTACTTAGCTTCTTGCCTTTGGTAAAAAATGTCGAACATATATTGAAAACACTTTATATAAACCTATGAATGATCATGATATACTGAGGAATAGTTGAATCTTCAGTTGATCAGCTGGAAAGGGTAACTCATTAAATATGAAAGGCGTTTAAACATGGATCCTCCATATGAAGTAAGACCTCCTTGGTAGATCTAAGACTTGCTTTTGTCTCAAAACTGAAGCGGCAGGGTACATGGCTTTAAAATTGATCCGTTGGAACATAGTGAATATATTGGCATAGACATGCACCTGCTTCCGAGACATGCAGGGGTAGAGTAGAGTTTTATTGCAAATCCACAATTTCATGAAATTCTGTTTACAGAACATCTTGTAGAAGTAACCAAATATCTTGCCAATCTCTCTTCTTCATTAAATGATAACTTTGCGATCGCACGTCAAAACCGCCTGAAAATGCGTGAGGAAGTATTACAAATAATTATTTAAAATTGCGTCGCAGGGTCCTTTAACCACAACAAATCTGTTTAAAGGCCTGGTCAAAGAAGAGCCCATAAGCGATGTGCATGAAACACCTAACAGCGTGGCCTTGAAGCAGACCGGGGAGAATAAAAACGGCGTAGTAAATGGAAATCGACCAAACCCGGTGGTAGATCGTTTCCCCGTTTCCCCGAAAGAAAAATTACCTTTCGTAAACAAACATGCCTCGCACCATGACGTCGTTAAGAGAGAGACGTGTAACCGTGTTTGGCGACTCAATTGCTAAGGGTATAAGAAGGCATGAATTTAATAAGCACCCACATCGGCTATCTGGAACGTTTTACGCGTTTCCTGGCATTGCTGCTAGCAGACTTGACTACTACAAGACACCATACTTCAAGGAAGAAACTCCTGGTGTGGCGTTAATTCATGTTGGCACGAACATCATTACCACGTCCAACTAAAAACAAACTACCTGCGATATGGCACACGAAATCGTGCAGATTTGTGCAACAAAATGGCGTAGATAAGGTCCATATTTCAGGTATTACGACTAGGAGAAGCATTTCTCTTCGAAGGAGAGCAAGCGAAGTAAACAACCTTCCTCAAAGAGAGCTGAGAAGATCAGGGCTTCACTTTTATTGACAACGCAAACATAGCTCTTCTGACTTGTCGGATTAGTCCGGAAAGGTGGTTTTGGCTAACAATTTTATTTTTCATATTAACGGTCTATATTCTGATGATACTGTAGGCAGGTTATGACTTATTGGCGGTTCTGAAAAAACGAGTTGCTTCAGATTCCTGCACGGCTTCGAGGGGAGGCCTGTAGGTTTTTGCAAGCATTTTCGAACTTGCTTGGTTTTATCCTGTCTTGTTGTAGTACATCTATGCTTTAAACCTATAAATTGGCTGCTAGAATCACGAATCCTGTCTGTGGGGGGGGGGGCAAACTCCTTTGACCGGCAGGAGCAGCCAAGCGCAGGGCTGGCCTCAGCTCAACCCCCTGCTATGCTTTTAAATAAGATGTCTGGGCGATCTTCAGTGCGTACCGCTCCAGCGCAACAAGACGATGTAAGCACCTTTAAAAAGTTAAGAATATGCTACCCTTAAACCCATTGATTCGACATTTAAATATAAACTTTCTCCGAAATACAATGATTGACCTTTGCAAAATTATGAAAGAGAATGATACTAAGCTTTTACTACCATTCAATTTGCGGTAAATGACTACTTCCTTCCAATCGGGAAGGAATCGCAATAAACATGGTGGCTGTACACTTATTTTCATACGAACGAGCATACATTTAAAGAGAAGCATGGGTTAGAGCTATAAGACCACTATGCAGGTAGGTTGATAGAGTTATTCGTAAGCAGGAAACGATGGATTGTCTTTGCAATTTATAGACCACCAAGCAGCAGCCCGCCGCCACTTTTCTTGAATAAGCTCTCAATTTGCATGTCAAAAGCAATCAATAAATAAATATTAAAACATAACTGTCTTTGGTGATATCAGCATTGACCCAAGAAAAACGAGAGGTGACTGTCCAAAACTATTAGAATTTTGTAACGTCAATGGCTTGACCAACCTAATTAAAGATAACACCTGCTTAACAAATAGGTCATTGACTTCGATTGATGTAATTCTAACAACCTCGTCGATAGGTTTATGCGATGATCATGAGCTCATAGTGATTCTCCTGATGTCGCACTTACCACGCCAAAGTTCAAAACAAATTCAGTACCGCACTTTCAGAAAATTCGTCGCAGATACATACGTCTCCGATATATCTAAAATTAATTTTAATAGAGCTTACCCAAATGCTGATGAGCAGTATGACTACACAATAGACGAAGTTGCAGCAGTTTCTATTTAACATGCGCCTTTGAAGACGAAGACAGTTCGAGGATACCACGTCCCTTTATGACAAAGAACTAAGAAAGTCAATAATGGATAGATCCAGATTGGAGAAGCGTAAAGACGCCAATCCAACAACGCTGAATACACATAGCGTACAGGAAGATGAGAAACTATTGTGTTGCATTGAAAGGCAAAGCAAGTAAGCAAGCCTTTCAAAAAGCAACAGAAAATAGTTTGAAAGCGAAGAAAAAGGTCTGGACCTGGATTAAACCGCATGTTCGCGACAAATGCAGCAATATCATCAAAGATATTATGCCAGTTGACCAAGAAAATGTGATCACTAACTCTGTGGAAATCAAAGAGGTAGCTAACCCCTTGACTGTTTCGCAGACCTCCAGCTGAATGATCCTTATGAATTCACGAAACATATTCTTCACCTCTACAGCATAATTGCAAGAAAAAATGAAGCGAGGTCCGGGGCAATTCAAAGTTTCAAATTTCGAGAAGTTTCAATGGAGGAGATAAATAAGTTACTTCAGACTCTAGACTTAAATAAGTGAGCAGGAGAGGACCAGCTTCCTCCAAAGCTTGTAGAACTGCTACCAAATTTTTTAGATGCACCACTAACGAAAGCAGTAAATGCAAGCACTATTTAAGGTAGGTTGCCAAACCGTGCGAAGAGAGCCGCGGTGGCCCCTCTGTACAAAGGAGATGACCGCACGCAGATAAAAAACTACAGGCCTGTAAGCATCCTGAACACAAAGTCCAGAGTTTAAAAGAAAGCCTTAACGCTGCAAATAGCTCCGTTTGTTGTTAAAACTTTATCAGCTTTTCTTTCAGCATAGGCCTATAGGTAAAGTACAGTTCTCAACATGTTTTTCTTAGGTTGATAAAGGAATGGAAAAGAAATCTAGATGACAATCTCATAGAGCGTTAATGGATTTGTCTAAAGCATTTGATTGCATACCCCATGATTTATTGATAGCCAAGCTGGCCGCATACGGAGTTGATTCAAAGCCCCTCGTCTACATTTATTTATATTTAAATTAGCAGATATCTCTAATTTGATAAACGTCCTTGAGGACGAATCAAGCATTCCAGTTGACTGGTTAACCTCAAACGACCTGATTGCAAACTCTGAGAACTTTCAAGCACTTTATTTTACACTAAGTCGATACAGCTGGCAAAACCTTGCGCATAAGTAACAATGAGGTTTATTCTGGCTTACTCTTCTTGGGATAAAAATAGATAGCAGATTGTATCTTGACTTGCACGAAAGTGAGATTTGACAGAAAGCTGGTGCTCAACTCAACGCACGTATTAGGCGTATGTTGAACTTGACGCACCAATCAATGAAGGCTTTAGTCGAAAACAACAGTTTACGAAAATTTTAACTACTGTCCTCCTGTATGGCATTTTTCCTCTGTGCTGTCGCTAAGAAAAATCGAAAAATTTCAAGAACGAGGAAAGATTGTTCTAACCAGGACTATAGCGTCAACTGCCTCGATATTGATTGGATCGAGAATTATTCAGCGTTGCTACGTTTTGACAGATTGTGTTTTTACCAAAAAAGTGGTTAAACGTTAGCTTCTGAACTATGACTGATCACTAGTGGCAATTGCTAGCTGAACTTGGAGCGATTTGCTTTTAGGAGTTTACAATCGCAATTCCTAATATCTTGAACGTTTTTCATGATATCTGAAAGGTTTTAACTCAAGTGTAAGATTTGGTTCCCGTTCATTCTAAAAAATAGTCAGTGTTGCACATTGTTCTTGCATTGCCATTGGCAGTGAGACAATCCCTTCTGAATACTGGTCTAGCCACGAAATCATCATGGAGCACAAAATTAAGCAGTCCTAGAAAAGAGTGTGCATATTGGCGTCCTAAAAATTTTTAAACATGACAAGTCTGTAGCTCAACCAAGGAGCGCTTTTGTTGAACCTGCAGAAGCAAGTATAATCACGTGCTTCTACATATAACGTGATACACCTGCGAGCTGGCGAAGCTCATGTATTCTTCATGACAAGCAAAATAAAAAAAATGGAGGTCCAGAAATTTACACAGGAGTTTGTCATGGCAAATATGAATACCAGAACGAAGAAAATTCCTTTGGTACCAAGGATGTCAAATTTATTTAAAGACTATCGCCGCAAAACTAAGCATGCTTATATTATATGATTATATTTAGGTCCAAGACACGCCTTCCTTGGGCAAGTCTGTTGGTCATGTTGGAAGTCTCGCTTAACTTGAAGGACTAAAGGTTAGGGAATGGAATACTTTAAAGTCTGTTTTCATGTAACGTCTAATGCCTATACCAATTGTGGACAGAAAGCACCATGCTAAATAAATTTTTTAATGTCTGGTTCTTAGACTCTGAATGATGACTTATAAAGCAAATCCCATTATCTGGATGCTTATTTTACGGGTCATAACGTTGGGAAGATCGTACGAGACGGAATCCATATTTGCCGGGAATTGGTGCACTCATGATGGAGCAGTGTAAGTATAATTATCGTGGACTTCTGTTAGTTCAGACATGCTAGTTCAGTAATGCTATATTTAATGTGCTGTAAAATTTAGTTTTGACCCCAAAGAACGAAGATGTTTTGCTTGTATTAGGGTCATAGCTGGTGATTTCAATGGCAACGGTTACGATGAATTAATGTGTTATGACAATCATGGCAGACACTGGAAAATAGATGATCGATTGATCGCGCTGGGAAGAATTTCAGGGATTTGTCTTCAGTCACCAGAGGAAACTTCCTCACAATATCTCGAGGGCTTAAATGAACTTTGCGTGCTAAGTCACCAGACGCGACATGTTGGTGACTTTAACGGTGACGGCGCGGATGACATCTTATGTCACTCTACCCTTAGTGGATTGAACTGGATTGCTCTGGCTTCAGACGATGGCAGCTTTCAAGGTAACGTCAATCCTTTTGTAGATGATCTGAGCAGTAGAATGTACTCTGATTAAAACTCAGGTTCAATCTGAATTTGCTTGCAGCTAGTCAGCTTCTGCAGCCTCAATTGGAAGGCTTTATTAAAAACCGTTCCTCGCTTGATCTGGTTATGGTTAGAACGTTTTTTAAACCTTTTTTCCTAAACTTAAAGACGAGCCAGGAAGTGTGGATGAGAAACGTTATTGAAATGCTTCCGGAGTATTTGCAGCTATGATTTTTCATCCGAATCAGAGCCAAAACAATGTTGATTCCAGATTCAAGATTCAAGATTCATAAATTTAATTTTCCCAATAAAATGAAGAATGCATAAGTATACATAGATTTAGTATAGACGGGAAGGAGGCAATGCTAATTGGAATTGAAGAGCCCCCTATCAGTTGGTGCCAATTCTTTAACAATAACGAAATATGGAAGAAATAAGCACAACGTACGCAAAACAACAATAGAAAGTAAGTAAGCATGGTCAATATAATCCACAGTTGGATAAATGTGGATGTCATGTAACGCAATATAATGTCATATAATGTGGGTCCGGCAGGTGCAAGATGTCCTGACAATTTTAACATGTGATTGTACATGATCAGCATATTATATATTATGTACCATTATCAGCAGTATAAGTGAGAAAAAATTAGTATTTGGCTAAGAGAAGAGCACATATATATCTTTTAAATAGTGACCTACTTAAATTAATAATAATTTTCATGTCAAGAAGTTCGTTTAGCAATTTGGGGCCGACATATCGGAGAGACCCATTGTCAAATTTCGTCGTTTTTTTGGAATTTGGAGTTCGGAGAGTGCCTCTGCCTTCACTCCTTGTAACCGTTGTATTTGTGTTTAATAGCCCATGTGGAGACGACCGTAAGTTGTCCTTGCTCCAATCGTACATAAGCAAGTATTTATTCATCTTTATTACGTCTTCTATTTTCAATATACGCATCTGTGCAAAGAGGTTAGAGGTTGGCTCACAATAGTCTGAAAACGTCATTATCCTTATCGCTCTCTTTTGTTGACCTCGTCATTGATTTATAGATGCCCAGGAGTACTGGGGACCGCTCCAAAATGACAAAATGCAGACACACCAGTTTTGCACCCATCGCCGCCAATGACGGCAGCAAGATTCTTTAATAGTGAGAGGGCATAAAGTAGATACTATCCTAGAGGGAATCTCGCCCGATTCCGAAGAGGCATAAGTTACATTGACCAGGTGCGCATATTACAAAGAACGAAGAATATGCAGAAACAAGTTTTTGTCTCTCAGCATCAATTTTTTAAACTTTAAGTAGGCATTTAATTACATCAAACGGCAAGCCATGCTCGCTATATTGCACAGTTATAAAATTCAGAGGAAGAACGTTAGAAAGGATTCCTACAATTTATTTAAGGCTGATATGGAATTGCAGTGATTATAGAGTGGAATATATCGTGGTCAAGCGTTACAGCTGGGGTGGTGCATAGTGACACTCCAGCACTCTTTCGTTTCGCTGTCGTCTTAGACTTTACTTTAAATCTACGAAAGCAATAATATCCAAATAATAGAAAGCATAGATTTTCTACATATCAAAATGCGGAACGCACTCCACAGCAACTCGACCACAAAAATCCGCCTTTGACGTGGACTTCACTGAATATATAGCCGTTTTATAGATCATTCTCGGAAGGCTAAATGATAAACTCGCTTTCTTACCCAGACTAAATTTCAGAATAGGCGTCCACATGAAGAAGACTTAGCTATTAACAACCATCACATCTGCCAATCTCGATGAAACCAAGTTTCACGGAAATCCATTGATTACGTGAGCATCTTGAAATATTTGATTAGCTGACTGGTTGCTTCGACAGACTCTGACATTAAAGTGATCAGATTCTAAGCATGGGCCACTTTCAATAAAAAAATCAGATAGTAACCACTTGCCTGTGAATGCATATCTCCTGTATATTGTCTGTATATACTCTCATTAGGCTGTGAAAGGTGGATAGTGACAGAGCAGCTGAAGAATAGAGCTTCTACAATCATCATCTCATTCACTAAAATCTTCGTGCGCAAATTTCACTTGAATCCAATTGATACCAAATATTGACAGACTCGTAACGGCTTTTCACGTTTCACATTTGATACTCTAGTTAGACTTCGCAGATGCAATGACAACTGTTTGTAATTGTTAATCTTGTTAGGATTGTCGTGGACTAATTCGGTACCGTGGTGTTGGTTTAATGCAGTAAGCGGAGGAAAGCTACTTGTCGGTGACTTCAACGGTGATAAAAGGGCGGATATGTTGTGTCACAGAAATTCTGATGGTTATAAGTGGGTAACAATTGGCAGGCCGGGATCCTACTTTTCGCATGGAAATGATTGGCAGCTAGCAATGCAATGGTGCGGAACATTGAGGATCTATGTCGGTGATTTTGATGGTGACAAAATCGACGATATTTTGTGCCACGATTTCATAGGAGGACGTGTTTGGATCGCTTATGCACAAGTGGAGTTTTCGGTGTTTAAAGGATTTTTGCAAAGTTATTATGGAAATATTGGTTGGTGTACTCATGCAGGATCAGTCTTCGGGTAGGTTTCTTTCATAGAAGCTGTGCTTTCTTAAATGTGATATACATTGTCGCATTTGCGCTGCTTTTAGTAGGGGAGTTCGTAAGTGGCGTATAAATAAAGTTGTAGATCTCCGTCCTGAGCATTAACTAAAATCTTCCTGAAACCAAAATATTTCTGTTTCTGCAGGAAGCATTAAAAAACAAAAAGAAATGCAACTGTAAAACTTTTAATAGACTGGAACTTACGTTTTGCATAAACCACAAATAACAGCGGTAACGAGCACTGCACGAAGAACTTTCCAAGTGTGTTTCTCTCTCTTTCTCTCTTTCCAAGTGTGTTAATCTCAAGATTGAATAGCATGCCTATTATTTCATGTTAATTTCCGATGTTCGGTTGGATAATAAGCTTTGCTATTGAGAGTTCGCACATGATTTGCATTGATGAAATATCCATTATATGCATACATATGATGAATAAAATGAAGCATATGAACAATCGCATTTTGATTAGGTATCGCTTAATTTTCAACAAGCTGGTCATAGTAACGGCATGGTCATAGTAACGGCACGTCCCTCATAGCAGCCATTCTACCATACTGATTTCCATCCTTACAAGATCGAAATGAGTGTCACTAGACGCATTTATCTGCTCAGACATATATTAAAATGTATGATTGTATAAATAAGTGCATGTTCGCAAGTATGTAAGTATGTATGTAAGCATGTACGTATGTAAGTATATATGTATGTATGTAGTATGTATGTATGTATGTATGTATGTATGTATGTATGTATGTATGTATGTATGTATGTATGTATGTATGTATGTA
>QQSS02077760.1:0-169912 GCA_003687565.2 Craspedacusta sowerbii
GAGTTCGACAGAAAAGTGGCAGAATTGATTCAAAGTGGTGATCATAATCAATTGATCGATTATTCAGAACTAGGCAAAGCAGCACGGTTATCAATTCCATCGGCTTAGCATTACCTACCGCTACTTTATATCCTGGCCTTGCAACAGGGGGGAGAATCAGCTTCTTTCTTTGCAGAAGGAATGGAGATGGCATCAATATCAATGCGATCAATTAGAATTGGTTGATGATCAATAATTCATTCAAAAGCGATATTTTATCACTCAATTAATAAAGGGTGAAAAATGATGTTTGGAATTGGCAAGTTGCATGACGTTATTAAAAGATATTCGTGAATTTATTTGAGTGATTTAAGCACTTCAATCGTCACATAAATAATGTTGATCATCTGCAATGAAAATTCCGACTGATTCTGATTTTCCACGTCATCATGATTAATTAAATTCAGATTTGACTCATAATTAATAATGGCTATCAAGAGAATTCAGAAGGAGCTTCTCGAAATTGAGAATAACCCGCCGATCAATTGTTCTGCGAATGTAATCGACTAAAAGGACATTTACAACTGGTAAGCTACAGTCATTGGTCCCGAAGATAGTCCTTATGCTGGAGGACAATTTTTTATGTCCATAACTTTTCCGATTGATTATCCTTTCAAACCTCCCAAATGTACTTTCACCACTCGCATCTATCATCCGAACGTCAAAGAAAACGGCACAATCTGTTTAGATATTCTGAAGGATAATTGGAGCCCCAGTCTAACAATTGTGAATGTGCTCAATCAAATTTACTCACTAATGTCTTGTCCCAATCCCGACAATCCACTTATGCCCTAAATATCATAACAATTCAGAAACGACAGAGCGAAGTTCGAAGCGACTGCTCGAGAATGGACAAAAAAGTATGCAAGTTGAATGAATGAATTTAATTTGGTCGATTTTGAGTATTATGTTCTAGTGTTCTCCTTATAAAAATTTCTAGAATATCAATAATTAAATCTTGAAGGCCTGTGAGAAGCGCAGATTGTTTGTTAAATTACTAATCTCTATTAAGGAGGCGAAGGTTGACTCCTGTTCAAAAATAATCAGTGTACACCTCAGTCTTTTCTTTTTAGATGTATTTGGCTTAATAAAAATAGTTGCCAGCGAGCCAATCAGTAAAGAATTTAGTGAAAATGTGTTATTTTCCAATAAATATCATTTCATCCTCATACAAAATCCTTAATCTCATTGTCAAAAAGTGTGAAAGGCTGCTGAATTTTTTATAAGATCTATTAAATGTGTTTGATCAAGAGGAAGAAGTAGACTTTAAAGAAAAGGTAGTCTTTATTATCTCTTTGTTTAAAATAGTGAAAATTTAACAATTTTGGATCATTTGGAATAGGCATTCAAGCTTACTTAAATTTATATTGAAGGCATAGTATAGTATTCTTTAACTGAATAATATTGCTGAACGAGCGATAATCCAAATGGAATTATGAGGTTCTCATTGATTGCTAAATGTAAAATGGGACGACTTGAGGTACTGATTGTCATACAAGCTTTTCATTTTGTAACCTAAACTTATAGCTGTTATCATCCAAAAACTATTGTATCTCTTAGTAGACACGTTCACTCTGAAAGTTCGGTCTTAGTTAAATATAGTATAAATTCTATGCAATTAAAACCTCCTTTTTACTTTAGGTTAGTCATAAGAAGAAGTGTTTAAATAAAGAAGAAACGACTGCAATTTCAAATATTATTTGATTACGGATATTCCAATCTTTAATACATAGACATGTTAAAATACGAAAGTTCATACAAAATTGTCAAATTTTTTGGTAGTCTTGTTAACTCTGATGATGTTTTTCTTAGACATCTCCTTCAATTACTTTTAACAGGATTTTAAAATTTTACTTAAACGCTACGTTTTCCCCTATGACTGAAATCTGCCCAGTGATTATCTAATTATTGATAGCTTGGCCTTGACCGTTTCTCGCTACTGGATGCCGTTTTGCTTGAATTTTTATTTAAGCTGGTCGTAGGAGACAGGATGCTTCCTGTTTGAGTATTCAATGAATTTAACTCGCTCGTATTTGTCAAAATCTGGTTATGAAGATACTTTATAGGAAGACTGTCAGAGGAATGCCCAATAAAACTCCTTTCTAAGTGCAGGCGACGGTTTAAGTCCTTACAAGTCTCTCTTATTTACCAATATTTTCTATAATATCCATGAACCCGAATAATTCTCCGCTATTGTATTCCACGACATATTTGTATGAATGCGAGTAAACATTTACAGTCCATTGTCTTGTTTTGGAAGGGAATTTATTGGTCCAGTCAAGATTGAAGAAAATGTTTTTAGCCAACTTCCCTTGCACAATAAAATAAATGCAAAAAATTTCGTCCCCCATCTTGTAGATAGTCTATCCAGGTGATATGTAACGAGTAGAGCATGATTCGAGCAGTTTATCAACTTTGGTTTAAGCAGTGCTCTTCATAATCCAGTTCTAACGAAGCATGTCAAGGAACTCTTTTGGCGATTTAAGCATTACTTCAAAGTATTTATCTCTAGGGACAAAGCCTACTGGGGAAGGGAGCTCTTCCATTTATAAAATTCTATCAGACCAGAGACTGCCTACCACTGTCGACTTTTCCTAGTTAATGACTACCACCACCAGTCCCTAAAAGAGCTTCGAGCACTAAACACATTTGGGCTTTCTTTTTTTGGAACACCGTTAGCAATTATTGTATTTCAGATGCTGACTCACACCAATACGATGCTGGGGGTGCATTTATAGTCCACTTAGTTAAAGCAGCTTATCGATGTCTATCAGGTGGAGTTAGCGAGGTCCTTTCAGATATGTTTAAAAAGGATGATTGAACTTGGATTGGCATTTTACTTAGTTCACCAAAAAGCGTTTGAAAGAGTCCATTGTGATGGAGGGGAGCGAGGCCGCCCTGCTCTTCCGCTGTGACTCCTGAATCTGCTTAATCTGCGGCTCAGGAGGATTAACTAATACAAAATCTAGACATTGCATTAATAATATGGGGATGGATTAGGAGGATATGAGCAAGCTTCTCGCCTATTACAGATATCTTTTCCCGCATAGGAGCATGGCCATGTGGCTTTCCTACTCTGACAAGCCTGAGAAATCCCAATTAAACAAGAGGGAGTTTAGCTATACCATCCTTCATGAGCAGCAAGAAATTTATGCGAGGTATCAGATCATCAGACATTCTGATGATCTGCTTTAACAAACCACCAAGGAAGGCCAGATTCCGATCAAGATTGATATTGGCGCATTTTTTTAATCTGTCCCTAAAAAGGGGCTGACGAATAAGCCAATCGCTAAGGAGCTTGTAATTGATATTGACATTAATGACTACGATCAGGTGAGAACTTGCTGCCAGGGAAAACAGTGTTGCAAAAAGTGTTGGAAATTTATGGGGATTGCTATTAATTTATTGAAATTATGCTTTTAGGAAGACTTTGGCTATAGTAATTTCCTGTGCGTTTTTTCGGGTAGGAGAGGAGTCCACCTGTGGGTTTGCGATGAATCCGCTCTGAATCTCCAAGTCACCCAGCGAAGATCTATTATGTCCTACCTCAAACTAATATCTGGAAACGAATCAGCTAGCTCATATCTCTAATAGAACACAATCCGATAATAAAAAATCTAAAGCGAAAAGTCGCATAATAAAGAAAAACTGAAGTAGATCATCTCCAGTAGTAAGTTCCCTCCTATGGTCAACAGGGCCATCTAGTTTCTTAAACCCTACTTTTTCACTGTCATTATCGAGTAGCAGAAGGCGTTGGAGAATTAACGATGTCTGGCGTTGATTTACAAGATCTTGAGAAATCGAAATATAGACTTAGCTGAACGAATTAAAAACAGGTGGAAATAGAAGGCTGAATGGCGAATACTTGAATAGTAAGTCGACCGATACGAGAGGAACAACAGCACCAGCTACAAGAGACTCACTTTTGTGGAGGAGGAGATCATTCTTACATTCTTATATCCCAGACTGGATATCTAAGTGTCCGTGCAGATGCACCATCTTCTGAAAAGTCCTTTTTCAGTACATCCAGACACGAAAAAAGTATCAATCCCGATCGCACTTTCAAATGTCATGGACTTTGACCCTCAGAATTCGATAACATTAGACCGACTCATCAAAGAGTTAGAAGACATGGACGCACTCGAAGTCAAAAATCCTAAAGTCGCCAAACAGACTTCTCTGAGATAATCAGTGTAGATCCTTTAGCAGCATGCGCTCAAGTGTCGAAGAGTTTATTGATTAATCAATTTTGTAATTATTTTAAGTAAACTCCACCTCCGCAGGCTACGCAGATGCTTCTGTTTCCACTGGCAATTGCCATGACATGATCATCGAATTAATCCCAGAACGCAACTCTCGGCATGCGTAAATCAACCCATGCAAGATCGGCTGAAGTCCCTATAAAAAGCAAAGGAAATCTAACCATCAACGCATCGTAGGAATATAGCTAGTTATGTTTTTTAGCGAGGATTTGCTAATTTCCGATAGCGCAGTCTAAGTCAAGGACGAACTTGTGGCTGCGGAGGTCTACGGCCTGGACCCTCTCCCAACCAACATAGGCACACCTCTCGTGGAAATCGATTGATCTGATTCCCTCGCAGTAAAGAAAGTACGATATCCTTTGTTTTGGAAAGTCGTAAAGAAGCGAGTTATTTTATCCGAGCAAGTAGGCCTTTTCTTAGTAGAGATGCAGATCGTAAATAAATGATTTGCTGATGCTGAGGTCGATTGATTTCGTTTGGACAAGCTATCGTTAGCATTTCCTCCAGACTTTAAGATTGTCATTACTCTGCGAGATGAAATTACTTTCATCCAAAGGTCTTATAACGACATCTGATATGTTGTGGTGGATTTTGCTGATACGATAATTGTTGTTTGTGTCAATCTCCAGTACTTTGCCTTTGCCAAGTCCGATATAAGTCGTATATTCATCCAAAAATTAGCTCTATTACTCGAGTAACACTGAGTGCAGAGAGACACTATTTTTATTAAAGTAGTAGAGCTAATTCTCAAAGCTGGATGAGTAGAAGTAATTTCGTGTGGAAGAGGGGTAGGAGCGGAGGGAGTCGATATGGCCTGTGAGGACTGCCAAGTTCCTTTTATCATTAAAAATTTGCATGAATAACAACCATCTTGTGATGAAGGCCAGACATATCACCTAGCATTCCTATTCCCTCCTGACGTCGGAGGACAAGTTAAAGAAAATCCTGAACTACAGTTTTTCTCAAAATAACTTGATCTCAAAGAGCGAGAGATCAACTATTTACCTTGGCCTCAATGACATCAGCCTCCAAGAAGTAGCAGTTAAAATTATAGCTGAGAGGAGCCTTAAAACCTCTATCCAAAGGCGACTGATACTTAATTAAATTAGGGCATTGAAGGAGCTGTCACATACCAATGTGCTAATGCTGTTAGACGATACTACTACCAATAATAACATATACATCATTAACTAATACTGCAGGGAAGGCGACTTGAAGACTCTCCTTAGAATGAGGAAACGGCTGCCAGCACCTGAAGTCGAGCTTATCCTGCGGCAGGTTTGTTCAGGGTACAGCTAACTTGTCAAACATAAAATTGTGCATCGCGACTTGAAGCTGGACAATATTTTGATTCACTCAGGTTAGTGCAAGATAGCTGGATTCGGATATTGCAAATTCAATAACTAGAAAGATGAAGGGTCATACAGTGCAGGTAGTCCTATATACATGGCACCTTAGTCACTCAAACATAATAAAACAGACTAAAAATCAGACATGTGGTCCATAGGAGTAATGGGGTACTAATTGCTCTGTGGTTATCCTCCTTTCCTATCCGACAATGAGGCTTAATTATACAGTAAATCTATAAAAAATTAGTTGATATTCCCAGTTGAAGCCGAAAACTTAGCGCTTGCAACTTTAATCAGAAGATGCCTTTAGGTGGACCCGTGCAAACGTATTTCTGCGAATATTATGCTAAAATAGCTGTATTCCTTGAAATCTGCAGCGAAAATTATCAACCCTCTTGAAATGCCTTACTAATATGCTTTGCTTGAATCATAGATTAATCATCTGCCAATTTGCAAAAGAATCACCAATTTTCTGCAATCATATGATAATCTAGCTGAATAACTGAATCAGATGGGCAAATAAAATGATAATTAGTTTAATTAGTAAATATAGACTAACTGCCAATTAAATGTTATGGAATCAAGAATTTAATATTGCATGCTGCTCGCTTAGACGTATAAATTTCTTTAGGTGGACAGGAAAGCGGCGAGCAAGCCTTTAAAGAAAAGCATTTTATAAATTATTGTCAATCAAATAGATTTGCTATCCAATTCCTTCATTTCTCATAAAAATGTGTAAAAAAACTGTAAATAATTCATAAATTCTAGGAAATTCATTCGCTTAAAAAAGTGCTTCTAGACGATAAACGCCAAGTTTAAGTTCTTGGGAATGAGGAATAAGGAACACGACTCGCTATAAAATTTGGTTAAAAATAATCTTCGTTAAATCAAGTTTTTCCTAAACCAAGGAGTCTAGTAAATTATAGAGTTCAGCAAATACATGAAAATTTCTTTAATAAGAAAGGTCAGATAAGTAAACCAGATCGTCATTTCACAAGGCCTTGACTCGAAAGAGTTCAGGAAAGCCTGCAAATTTACAACCCACAAACAAAAATAGCCCAATTTAAAGAACTTATGATTATTATTCACCTGAAACTGCTTATTACCTAACGGTATTAGCTCTTGTTTATTCTTATTATATGTGTTCCTGAGACCTAGACTTGCCAGATGTATTTCGGAAATTTTTGAATGCAAGCGTCTAACTAATGTTACAGAATTCCCTGCTTTTACATATGCTATAGTAAGGTCACCTTATAAATGCTATTGACCCTTCGAATGGTATACAATTCCTGGCAGCGCTAAACGAACCTCTTGGTAACTTCCTTCTTGGCCTCCTCGATTTTAAGCAGCTGATTTTTCCTTGCTTTTTGTTTTTCCTTGATTTTCATTCTTAGATATACCTAGAAGTTAGGAAACTCTTATGAAGATTTAAAGGAGAGGACATCGTATTAAGGAAACTTGCTTTTCTACTCAACCTTGCCCTACTAAGCTTTTTAAAAGACCTTCTCTTATTTTTCAGGCAGTCTATACTTATATTATTTTCCCTCGAACTTCACCAAGTCCCGCCTAAATTTTGATTTTCTTGAATTTAATGTTTATCCTGTTGGGATCTTTATCACTATGTCTTTTTTGCCTAAGTTGTTATTCTTGTGCCATGACAGTTCGTAGATACCCTACGAGATAGACATGATAGCTATAAGATCATCGAATTCAATCTACTCCTTGGAGCGGGTTTTGACCACTCCCTTGATTTAGTTGAAAAAGCAAGGCTGGTTATTCCGAAAATTCATCTGCACGTGACATGCGTATTACATGGAGACAAAAATTTTGAAAATCCTGGATTTTTCTTAAGAGAGGATAGTATCTTCTTGAACTGAAGGCAAGAGGTGAGAGTATTTTTGGGAGAGACTCGGCTAATTAAGGATTCGTTATACTCTCTCTAATTTTGCGGGTAATTTTTAGACTACTAAAGGCGGCTATTTGAAGGAAGGCTATTTGGGTGCTTTGAACTGGGTTTTTTCAATGTCGAATTGGAGAGAAGCTGTGTTAATGGTCGATTAGTTATCCTGGCAGTGAGTGACTTTCTTCTAGGTCTAATCGTTCAGATCAGAGAGCTTGATGGTGTGATCCTCATAGAGCAGGGGCTAGATTCTTTTGATAGGCTTCATAGAGTGAGCTGACTTGCCTTGGACGGAGTCTTTCATTAGATAGAAATAAAAATGAATATTGCGCCAGAACCGCCAATATATATGGTAGTAAATAATTCAGGAGTCTTATATTGCAAAGTCGCCTTTGGAGTCGGCAAGGATCCGCCCTCTCTCTCTTTAGAACTACTCCACCTCATACTCCTAATCGTAAAATTACCAAGTTAGGTCCGACTAACTCACTTAGGCTATCTCCTATTTCTCGATCGGTTTATTTTTGTGGAATTTCTAGAAAAAGGCGTCATCCTTGTTCAGCATTTATTAGAACTCACCATCCTGAGGGTTATTTATATGATTTTATTTAATTTTTTTGAATATTTTTTACTTCATTATCGACCTCCGCTCGCTCTTCGATAGTGAGGTTCGACTGCTTGATCGTTATGATCGTTTTGTTAATATAATTTAACCGATTGACGGCTTTTTCCTAAGGTGTTAGGGCAAGTAATCTTCATTTACTAAGTCCATGTTAATATTGCCTCTGAGGCCTTTCTGCCTTTTTTTTTGTCCTTTTTTTATCGCTTTTTAGAAATCTTTAACGTCCTCTTTGAGAAGTTTCTTAATTTCGGGAATAACACCATCTTTTTTCATTTGCTGGTGTTTATGAGGGAATGTTTCGCTAAACCATACAGTCGTCGACAAGAACAGCCACACTCTCACATAGTATTAATGGATGCCTCTTGCTATCAAATAGAACACGTGCAAGAATATATTAAGTATCAAGATTATTAGGATTATATTGCAAATCACAAGGCGACTGTCAATAGTATTGCTTTTGGCCGAGATTGAGTAAAATAGCAATAAGATCAGATACATATTAAGAGCCAGCTCGCTGACCATTGCGAACCAGTTGTGTAGTTTGATGTTGAGGATTATCTACCTATTGGGCCAGAAGTAGAATAAATAGCACAAATAACAGAAGTTGAGAAGAATGAAGCAGCCTATCTGGATAAGCGGGTTGTTGATCGAAGCGGCTAAGGTAAGACAGGTGACGAACAATCTCAGCATCAAAACGACTGTGTGAATTCTCTTGGAGAAGATATAGGAATCTGCGGTTTAGTAAGAAAAGAGATGGAGAGAATCGAACTTGGGAAGTCTGGGATTCCTGAGGTCGACATACTTGTTTTAGAATGTAAAAACATTATTCTTGTAAAAATCGATGGTGTTGTTATTACTAATAACTGAGTCCTAGCATTTCTCGATTAGGTATTACAGTTTTATGCGATTTTAGGAGCCTCTCCACTCTTTATAGGCCTTGAAGCAGGGCCAGAGTGCAGCTAACCCCAAGATAACTGTCCCGAAGATGAAGCTTATTATTTGGTTAGAGTTTTAGGAGAGTGGCTGGTTGAATTGCAAAACCCCTTGAAAAACTATTTGGCAATAGAAAAGGGTGATTAGTTAATTCATTATCTTGTGCTAAAAAATCTTCCTAACAAACTTACGCAAGACCTTGGCTAGGTTTTAACTGAGTTGAAGTTTTTTCCAAGTCAATATCTTGAGGATTAGCCAGAGGCATAAAGCGATAAGAAAAATCAGGGTTGTAGAACCCGCTCCTCTTGTGAAAGAATTATCGCCTATCGAATCTATTATTTTTGAAGGCAATCCTGGAATCAATGTATAATTTCCTAGACCCTGCATGAAGGGGTTTGGCAAATAATTGAGGAAAACCAGCTGGGTCTGTAATAAGGATTAATGCAAAGAAGGTGCGAAAGTCACGTTTATATAGTAGGTCAGAGCCAGTAGCTGCAATATTGAACAAGAGTATATCCAAACTGGTAGTCCCTGCCAAAAACAGAGGTAGACTGCGAACGAATATAAAATCAACAAAAAAGTAACAGTTTGTACGACATACTTATTGAGAGTGCTAGCGGAAAAGTTTTAGGGCTGTTTGAGAGTGATTTGCTGTTTGCTGACGGTCGGTATATTACCATTTTCATCGACTACGGCTGCGGGATTGGCGATAGTCACATCGAAGTTTAAATTCGGATATTAAGCAGGATCGATATCAAAGACTGCTTAGTATTCGTTTGGGCCTACTTGGACTATTTTGTATTTAGGGGTGGTCGTTTGTAATTGGCGGTTGAGGGGTTGGCATTACCCTTTTCTCTGGAGAAAGCCACTTTAGCAGAATATGCAATTTGATTATCTAAGGCAGACTTTACAATCTTCCTTGCAGCCCAAACATTTATCTTCATTTGATAGGTATTGATTGGAAGGACATAAACTTTTACATTTTTTGTCTTAGGTGATAATGTAACCAATTGGACAAGAAGGCACACAGAGACTACCCTCCTACCAAAGAAAAGTATTCTTCGGACAATTTTAAACGCAGTTGCCTTATCTGTCTGTGAGCAGCGGGTAACAGCTCTCTGCTTTTTCAATAAGTAAAATCAGCATTATAAAATAATGTTTCAGTCAGTCTTTTTTATTTTGCTAATGTATTGGTAGAGTTTGTCCTCCTCAACTGAGCAGATGTCCAGCTTTGGCACCTCCTCTCGGTCAGTGTAGAAACCCTTCTTTGCGAATCGGTCGCTTTGCTCAAAAAGGTCCTAATCATGGGCTTAATGCTAGTTCAAATAGTGGATGCTCACATACTTGCTGTGCTGCTATTTGTAGAAAAGGCGTTTTATCACAGCCTTGCGCCAAATATAATTCCTATCGCGGACATCCAATTCCTAGCCAGCCTCCAACTTGAAATCATTTTTATTTTGCAAAAATTCCTTGGTCGATTTAAGCCTGTTTTTGAAGTCCAAATTATCCTGAGGGAACTTTTATTATACGAACTCCTCAATGGCCCTGTCTAGAATTTTGCAGAGACCCATATTATCCTTTCTAATATTCCGACTACATCTAAGACACTCGCTGAAGTAAAGCAAGTATTCAGATATGCAGAGATGGCAGAAAGTGTGACCGCAGATGGTCGTAGTCGCACCGACAATGAATTTTAGGCAGATGGGACAAATGAAGTCGTCCATGTCGTGCCGAATGAGGACTATCTAATTCTGCAAATCCAGCCTTTTCTTGGAAACAGAGCGCTTACATATTTTCTTTTTTATTGGGATGTGGCTTTTTTTGATTGACATTTAAATTATCAGTTTCTTTATAAAACATTCAAAAGCTCATTAGCGTAACCTTCAGCTGCTTATTCGCTAGTTAAAACATTCACTACGCGCAGACATCTCATCAGCCGATTCTAGGATTAACGAAGCACCACTCCGTTCGGATGGCTTGCTATCTCATTTACGAATTATTTTAGTGTGTAAACTGAGGAGGCCAATTCCGCTTTTTCTTAAGCTGTTAGCTGCCACCTAATGAATTACCTATCACAAAAATAAACACCTACGACAAATGCCTTCAGTAGATGGTCATTCAAGAGCTTGCAGAAATTAATTCGCTGATGATTTAAAGGGAGTTACCTCCCATCAGCTTGCATATGGAATTAGGTCTTGGTTCGGAAAAGTTTAATTTTTTTATAAACCAGACAATCCTCCTTGATGAATTACTAATTCTTCAACAGAATTTAGTTTAGCCACTTTTTTCCGTTTTTACCAGTTATAACAACCTACATCATTTACCCTGCTGACTCACAGATATAGGTGGCGAAGATGCTTAACTTGCCTTAGTTCGAGCAACCTTTCTGGCATAGCTGTTTGGATGTCATGATGGATTTGCAGTTAGTGCATATAAACTCGATAATTAAGAATTTGGTGAGGACCTTTGTTATGAGGTGGACTCTGGGGATCCTATCTATAGTAAGATCGATGGGAGTGCAGATCGCATGATACCTCAATTTACGAAATGACTAGAAATAAAGATTAGGCACTTTGAAGTGACGAGTGCATTTGAAGACAATATTGCAGAATTAATCGATCTAGAGATTGCAATTTGGTAGGAGCAGACATTACCCGTTTTACAGCAACTCTTCGCTAGTTGGTATTTTTCCTCCTTTGAGCCATACCTGAACTTGCTAATAACCCGATCCATAAAATTAGATACTGCTGTTCGAATAGGGTACCAGGTTAAGAGTTACGTATTAGTTAGAAACTGATTGAGGGATTCCTACCAACACAAAATTCCGGCATGCTTAATTCAAAAGGACTTTAAGATATGATAGAGAAATGCCTTATTTCAAGGCCTTTTTGGAATTGATTCCTTTGAGATTGAAATAGTCGATCGAGAGGAGATTGCTTTGAGAGAAAAGTTTTTCAATTGGAAGAAGGTTCTCTTGGTAAAAGGGTTAGGAGCAGCTGAAAATAGCAAGTTTAGCGTTCTGAAATGTGAAGCAATTTTTACCTTTCTAGTTTACAGGCAATAAATTGTGGAAAATGTGAAACTTTTATGACTTTATTATCCTGTTGAAATTGGGGATGAGCCCTGCAAATAGCTCTTTGTGAACGAGCAATGCTATCTCTTTATCTTGCTTTGTTTTTAAAGTCAATTATAGGAAAGGATCATCTTTCTTCATTCTGATCAATTTGGCTAACAAGCTTAGTCGTTTGATTGACATAGTGCGCAGGAAAGGAGAAATTATCTTAAAATCCTTAGTCAGGTCAAGCAAAGCTAGGGCCGAGAAGTAACCTTCTACGATAATGTCAAGTAATGGAAGTTGATTGGATGGGTCTTCAACCATCATTAATTTGAATGAGAGAGCGCATAAATACTTCCACGGATCGTGCTTTTAATCCAATTTCTAAACCTCCTTTCTACAAAACGGAGCGAGACCCTTTACGAGCGGAAAGACAGTAGAAGACGGCCCGAGATAAACGCTATAAAAACCTGATGGAGCAGCTTTAAAGAAATAAAAAACTGAAATTAGAACAGCCAGATTAAAAAAAGTTTGATATTAAAGTCTAGCTAAACAAGACATAAAGGAGATGCATGTCTGTTGCAGTCAACAATTTGATTCTTCAAAAGTAGAAAGAAAATTGTAATACAAATGACTCCAGAAAGGATGGGTATAGGCTTGGTCTCGCTGAAAGCAGGATCAAAGAGCTCTAGGCTATGCTGGCCAGAGAGCGAGAGGAAAAAAAACTAATTTTGATGGAGTTGCAGCATGCAAACCGAAATAGAGAGAAGCAGGACGAAATTATCCATTAGCTTACTCTCAAGCTATCTCAACCTCAGCTGATCTAAATCAAGTCAAAGGATTGCGGCCATCTTGAGAGAATAGCTTAATTATAAAAGAAAGTAAAAGTGCTGACCTACTGCTAAAACTGCTTAACAAACTAGAAAAAGGTTAGCGTTCTAAGATCGGATATCAGACAAGCCGTCCTAGGATTGGAGCGGATAAACCCGATTCTATAGCTTGATTAGGTTAGTATTTAGTATTAGTATCTATTGGATCTAAAAAAAAATAAAAATCTCTAGCTTGATAACAAAGAGCTTCGAGAGGCCATTCAGAGCATCAGCGGCCTGGTCTACAAGCGATGGGCCAACCGCTATAACAAATAATGTCAGCTCCAGTGAATTTTATTATTTTATAAAAAGATATGAGTGATAGGAGTCCCGACAAGGAAATCAGGAAACTCTAGAACCAAGTCAAGTCAGTCTACTCAAGCGAAAAGCAGTGCAACATATCGACTCCTTATGCTGAATCTGCGAAGCTCTAGGAAATACATATAATCTAAAACGATAAGCACAATATCTAAAAATTGAAGGATTTTCGTCAAGAGATGGAGAACTTCCAGAAAAAATTCCACGAGTTGGAAGAGGAGATAACTGCTAAAAAGGGCGAGAAAAGGAGGTTAGCCGGGCTGATCTCTGAAAATAGTAAGTATAAATAGCTATATTAAGAAAAAATAGCTGAGAACTAAAAGGCGGAGCACTAACTTGCAAGATACAAGGCCCTCAAGGAGCAGCTCTCTGCCCAAATCAAATCCATCAACAACTCAGAGCTGAAACAACGCAATCAAGAGCTGAGTCTTCTGTTCATAAACAAAAAGGCGTAGGCCGCTAGACTGCTAAACTAGCTAAACCTCAAAAAGAAAAATTACTAGGCAGAGTAAAAGCGGAACCAAACCGAACTGTAGGACCAATCACACAAAATCTAATTATCCAAAAAGCAGCGCTCTTAAAATACATAGGAAAAGTTAGCTCTTTAGTAAGAATTAAGCAGTACTGCACACCTGCTCAAAATTGAAGAGTAAAAGTTGGCTAATCGGCAAGAGCAGCTTAGCAAGTGTCAATCTATTAATAGTCAGCTATCTGACGATCTACAATAAAAGGAGGCAACTCTAGGAAATCTCACTACTGAACTCAGCTAGAAATACGCTGAAATCTCATTCAAAATAAATGGCCAATAAAAATAGCGTAAGTAGCTCTAGATAAATATCAATAGCATGAAAAGTTCTTTGACGAAATTAAAGGCCGACCTGAAATAAAATCGGATGAAGCTGGATTCGCAGGCGAAACAGCTGAAATCTGAGCAGGTAAAGTTGAGCGATGTTAAAAACACCAACTAAAACTTAAAAAATATTTTATCGTAATTTGCTAAACAGAAAGCTCTAAAACGAATAAATCGAACTCTCAAAAAACATCAACGAAAAGAAGATAATCTTGGCCGGCATCAACTCCGATCTCTAATTGTCCAAGCGATCTCTTCAGACCGAAATTAGGAAATAGCAAAGAGAGTGGAAGATGAACGCTGATATGGGCAAATAGCGGACTCAAATTGATCACAAATATCTCAGCGAGCTCGATAAAATAGAGAGCGTGATCAAGGATATTTAGTTCAAGCGAAGTCGACATTGATCATTAGAAATTAATTAATGGGAAATCAGTAACAGTCAATTGACTTCAAAAATCATCCGCTCGGTGCAGTAAGCAGACTCACCTACGCTAAAAGCTCTGTCATCTCCACTGAAATTCACAACATGCATTAAAAAGACTTTAAAGAATGGCTAAACTACTTGATGAGAGTAAAAAGCCAATTAAGCTAGTTTATCTTAATCCCGATATGCCACGATTTCAAAAAGCAAGGACTCTGCACAAATTTAGGCACGGTTCATGTAGGTTGCTGACAAGCTCTCGTTCCCAGATTATCCGTTTACTCTCTAAGACGAAATCACGCATAGGGCTCAAAAAGGCAAAAACTTCGACTAAATTTAGATTTTTCATATTTTTTACACACTAGTCGAGGCCTCTCTCTTTTTTGAAAAGAATTGCAAGAAGGTGGGAAGCATCCGCCCTTGCAATGTCTTACTCAATTAGTTTGGAAATATACTGCTACTCACTTCTTTGTCAACTCCAAACCAATTTGACAATTTCCACTTGTTCGCCCAGATAAGATCGCCTGCACTGCTCTCACCTGAGGAGCTGAGACTGATAGCCAGTCAGAGTTTTCACTTGAAATATAAATTCGACATTTCGGACAGCTTTTCACTTGGAATGACCATTTTGCAGGCCTGCTGCCTCTAAGACTCGCTATAGTGCTATGATTTCAAAGAGCTGCGATTGAAATAAGAGATGGTCTAAAAGCGCTTAAATTCAGTGCAGCGGAAATACAGTCCCTTCCTCCTAAAACTATTGAGGAACCTACTGAGTTTTCATTAAAACTAACGGCCTTCGTATGTGGAAATCTACTACATATTAAAACCATACAGCAAGCAGATATTGAACATGCAGTCCTTCGTCCCATCCAAGTTGTAGTCTGAATTATCACTCTACTAGTACGATAGACTAAGGAACACCAGATAAATATCCCCGATTTTCGAAAGTGCTATTGCTAAGTAGACTCCGTTGAGGGAAATGCCACCTACTTAGACAAAATAAACAAGCTAATTTGCAATTAATGTCAAAAAGGCCTAATTAAAATTCCCATAGAAACTCAAAACTCCTAAAAAATTTTAGCCTGTTCTTAATGAGCCAAATAGAGAGTCTATCAACGCTAAAGCCCAGCCTACTTACCAGGATCTATTCAAAATTAGATAACAAACTTATCATGAGACAATAAACGAAAAAAATAAACCGACTTGGCAGCCTAAATAGCAGTACAAGTTTGGACTGAATTAGGCAGTCCCCACAACATCTATTATCCGAGTAATTTAACCCAAATTCTAAACAAATGAGCATCATAAAACGCTGTAGTAGATAAGAAAGATTCAAATCCAACCTCGGCAGTAGCTGAACAAAGTAGAGACCAACAGAATCCTGTAGGACAACATGCTTAGACTAGTCTAGAGTAAGATAGATATTAGACCATGAGTAACAATCATAATTTCAATACCTATATAAGCTTATTCCCACAAACAAACTTCCCTTCGTCCTGGATCGATTATCGGCGTCTTAAGACTCCGTACTTGTTCTTGCTCTACTTTGCCACCCACTCTCTGTCCTTATTGAATTCGAAATAAAAGGCATTTCGACTCACTGAGATGTCCTTTAAATACACGTTCGATAAGTTGTAGTGTCGGCCCACAGTGAATTTGCCTTAGCCAGAAATCATTCCGAAACCTATTTCCTAATGATGGCGATTAAATGCGTACATAAGCATGAAGGGACCTTTAGGTTGGGCCTTTATCTTTTGAAAAACTTGTGGCAAGATGTTGAAATAATAAGGTTTCGTGGAAGACTGTAAACAAATTTTGCACCTGAAGAATTAAGCGGTGAAAGTTATCCAATCGCCTTTCTTCCTAAACTTCTTGGATTCCCTGAGATAGTCCATAAAGCAAGCCCGATGGACTCGACCCATACCCCCTTTGCACCCGCAGGAGAGAGCGAACTCTGGATCGCTATCTCTACAAATAAAGCAATCTTGTACCCTCTAAGCTTATTATTTTTGCTCCTACAGCTATGACTAATAGTCTTCCTTGTACAGACCTGGTCTTTAAAGTAGTTTCTGCCAACAAGAATTGCTCAAATCCAGAATTTTTTATTAGTGTGCTTATTTGTTTATTTGAAGGATGAGGAGCCGCACATTACCCACTCGCAGGGCGTCTCCCTATCTTAGTTTAGTCTAGCTGTCAATTCCAAGCACCTAAAATAAAGGAGCAGAGTGCAGCAACTAAGCAAGATTGTGATTGATATCGTCAAGGGTTTAGAAGGCCAATTCTGAGACAACTTTGTTTTTTTTGAAGTTATACTTAGTGGTTGCCTAAAGCGCGCTCTCCCGTAAAATAACTTTGTACATAATAAAATCAATCTTAAAACCGGGATTTCTATCTGATTAACAAGGCCCGCTGCTTTATTAGTCCTTTGAGCTGCCTCTACTTCTTTTTCAACGTGTTCTTGAATTATAGCTAGCGCTGGTTTAAAGACTGCATCCTTATTTTTTGAGACTTTATTAGCTAAACCAGCTCACCAATGCTTTTCTTTCCGTATCTTTTGATGGTATTGGCTGGAATTACAGTTGAAATATCCTGGACTTTGCTGACCCCCTCGGAGGGCTATTACTGCTCCGATAGAATAGCGTTTCCTTTGCTCATATCAATTTCCTAGCTAAGCTCAACATCCTAAAATTACATTATAAATCACTCCCGTTAACTTTAAACGCTGTTACATTTTGTGCGGTCGTCCTCCTTCCATTATATTACCTTTTCAACTGAATTTCCTAATATCATATGGAATTAGTCGACCTCCAGGCAGTTGCAACTCCTCCACGGAAGTTCTGTGGTCCTAACCAAATCGATATCCTGGCCTATGAACTCGCAGACCCAGACTCCATTCTTAGTGTCGTGGATATTTAGTTTTCCCTCACTATCTAGCTTTATACTGCAAGGACTGAAAGTCGGTACGTCAGTTCTGGTGATCCGAGGGACAGCAAATCCGTCTACTATTTCATAAAAAACCCCTTGAGACTTGTCCGTAAAAAATATTTTGTCTTAGAAGTAGATGACTCCCCACGGAGTTTAGCTGCCTCGGTATATGATTTATCGCTGTCCGTTGAGAGTTCTTCCTATCGACCCTTTCCGATTGTCTGCGAAGAGGATCGATTAATTCTCTGCCACTACAAAGCTCCAGCACCACTCGAACGCAGGTCTCAATGTTAATCTTTTGATAACTTTATTTTGAATTTTGTAAAAATGTTAGGTTTTACTGCAAGCGAAGTAAATGCAATTATTTCTTTAATAGAAGGCTGTGGGAGTGTAATCGGTTGATATTGTTGTTAATTTCTTGGACACTAAATTGAATTTGATAAGGTTATCCAGCCCTCCCACATAGCAGTTACCTTGGTGGACAAACAAAGCGAGAGGGCAAAAATCAAGATAATGGCGACTCACCTAGTCTTTGTATGAAGATTACTACCCCAATAAAGCGAAGTTATCTTAAATTGCTTTAATAACCGAATTGGCGGATTCATAAGGAGATTTTCTAAATTTTTGTATGATCAATTAAGCGGCCTAGAGGAATGCAACTGGCTCTTATAGCGACCTAAAAGTTTATCTAAGTTACTCGCATAGTCCGATAAGCCCCTCCTGACAAGCCGATTCAGTCCTCTCTATTAATTTTTTTTATATTTTGTATAACTCTTAATGCAGTTATTTCATCTAGCCCTTGAACCAAATCTGCCAAGCTAGCCATCCCCCCTCCCCGATCACCCGCTCGACCAGACCAACCGGATTTGAAATAAGCTCAGAAAGAGGCTGGGAAGAGTAGCCCTCAAGGGTTGCAGTCTAATCGACTTGACCTGCCCAGAGCGCAACCAATTATTCAGTATACTTTTGTACAACAGATAATTTACTCATCGATATAAATATAATCATTCATCAGACATGAATATCTACTACTCCTCGGAAGATAGTTACTCTTATTTGACGGTGCACTGGATCAGATTGTGTCTTCTCAGGAACTTGAATAGCCATCCTTTGCTGGCCTTGAACCCCGGCTTTGACAGCTGACGCGCTAATTACATTATCTAGCGCCGACTTAGATTCTAGCGCTATTTTACTATCTCGTAAAGTTTCAGCTACATTTAAGGATCAGCCGGTCTTCTGCCTCCGCCCTTCTGCCGATTGGGGCCCTTTGAAAGCCACCGCTTTATATTCTTAATCGGGATATCCAACAGATTGGCGACATATCCCACGGGATTGTTCTCGCATAGCTTGATGGCAGCCTATTTGATTTTGACGGAATACTGTTTGTAGGGTCCTCGTTTGAAATTATTTTATGGATCGGATTGTTAAAAAAACTTTTCGGGTGGGTCAAATATTTTTCTATTCTGGTTGTAGGCCACACTCTGGAAATCAACTTGTAAGAAGTCTACTATAGATTCCGAGCATCTAAACCAGTCTATCCATTTTTTTTATGCGATCAGCTGCGTCGAGCTCGGCGACCTGCCCACTCCGAATGGCGTGCTTGATGTGCTCGGAGATGTCAAGGATCTTATCTCTGAAGCCGCTGAAGGTCTGATTGAGGGCAAAGTAGTAGTTTTTGAGCTAACTCATATTGTTTCGAATTTTGAAGCACTTCTTTTATTATTCGTTATGAAAAGTTCATTATAAAATCAAACCAGACTGGCAGTGGGCGTGAGCGAGCAGAAACTGCACCACTCCTTGCTTGAGCAATGTTTTAAGCTCAGTGGCGCTAATTTCGTCAATTCTTACTATCCGAATGTCTATTCAGCAGATCTATAGAAATTGTTCTAGACCTTGAAGAACAAACTGCAAACTGTGAGTGCCTATGGCTTAAAGGACTTCAACTTGGAGTAGATAGAGAAGAAAGAGGAGAAACGAGCAAGGCTTAAGAAAAGGTGCTATTTCTATTATAAAAAGTTTATAAAGAACAGTAGGGCCAAGAAATAGGAGGAGATCGCAGAAATGGGAAGGAATATAATCTAAGCCAAGAAGATAGCCCAGTACGCCAATATGGTCTCCTCTTATATCTTCAAGGGCGAGTCTGAGGACTTCGACAATTTCTACACAAAGTTTCTAAGGAAAAATAAAAAATAGACTCAATCTTATCACGATAGCAATGCTAATAATAGGGAGGCCATTAGGACTAAACTCAGGGAATCATCCAATTAAATAGTTCGCTGCATTTTCTAATAGGAAGATATCAGACGTTTAAAGCAAAACGGCACCAAGGATTATTTATCAATGTTGAGTGAGACTGATGATTCTAGCTCGACCAAATCAGCCACCGTGGGAGAGATAAAATAGCCCGTCCAAGAGAGCAGCAACAATGTAATTTTAAGCCGGTTTCAGTCACTACTTAAATCAATGGATTTAATCAAATACAGGAGAGTGATGCTCAGATAGATGATGCGCAATAAATAGAGATAAAAGATAAAGCTTATAAATAAGACAAGGTTTGTGAACAAAATCAAAAAGTTCAAGAAGGCTAAGACAATCAAGTTTGATTCCCAGGAGAATTAGCTTAGAAGCGATATTAGTTAATCCAAGTTCTCAGCCGTCAGATCTTTGGCAGAAAAAAATATGGGTCCAGTCTCGAAGTATTCATATTCTAAGTATGGCCATATTTTATAATGGCAAGATAAAAATAACCACAAAAAGTAAGGTAGATCAATCAGCTACTAGTCGATTCCCATTTTGAAAAAGGTAATTAAAAAGAGAAAGCTCGGGTTAAGAGATGAAAAAAAAATTAAATCTTTGGTAAAGACGATGGGAAAGACTCGACGAGACTTGACGAAGAGATAATTATAACTGATGAAGAGGGACTGGCAGATAGTCAATGACTTTGCAGGGAGTGGATTCTAGCGAAGAGTACTACAACACAAGATAAAGCGCAAGTATTTTTCACTATTTGAAAAAAGATCGAAAAATATGACACTGGATAATATTTAATTTGATGTCTGATAATCCTCTAAAATTTCTCAAGGACGTCCTGAGGGAGAGTTCCGACTTGCAACAGCTCATTCTCCTCAGGAAGGCCTGCAAAATGATTTCGGATGTTCTTCCACTTTAAAAGAAGGAGGAGGGACTGCTCTTCGATGTCGATCTGTTTAAGCATCTTCTTTTTTGCTCTGTGCTCAATTAAAAGACGCTGCTCTATCTAATCGAAGCAATAATATCAAAATTCAAGTAAAGGTTTTTCGTGAATCATATCTGGATCAGCTTAGAATACGTGGCAGGTTTCGATTAAAAGATGAAAGAGGACAGGCTTAGGCCGGAGTTAAATTTCATTATAAATAACATTGTAAAAATCAAGGAAAATACTCTCAAGATTCTTCCTGCCGTGTTCGAAGTCGTCCTCTAGAAAAGTCCAAACAGCTTATAAAAATTCGAAATTTTCAAGATTTTCAAAAAGAATACGAAAAATCCCACAGTCCTTCAGCTAGTCGGCCAAATCTACTCCATCATTCGCTAGAAGCACCCATCCCATAAATTAAAATTCTAAAGTGAGAAGACAAACCTTGTCCTCTAAGCAAAAGAATTGAAACTCAATTAGCGATCCTAAACAATTTAATTTAAGTCGGAGGACGAATTCTTCCTTATCACCGAATTTGAAGATTGGCTATTCAACACTTAAGATCTCCTCTGTAATTTCCAAGGGTGCCAGTTCACCAGATAGGAGAGCGTCAGGAGCCTATTCGCCCTTGTCATTTATCCTGATGAAATCTAAGTAAAGACCTAAATAAACAGGCAGGAAGAAGACTAGTTCCTCAACCTTCAGGATTACAGAAGTCTTGAAGTAACCAAACTGCTAAGTATCAGCAAGAACCTAGAATATCTATGCTGCCAATATCCGGAGGCATGCAACCTCCTATTCAAGATGCTGTAATAGCTATTCAAGAAGATTGATAAGCGGACAATAATAATAAACCATATGATGAAGCTGCTCTAGTCCTTTTTGTATGAGCAGACAGATGCCTTCTTGCAGGCGATTTCCAAGCATCGCATCCTAAGAGGCATCTACATTTACTTTTAGAATGACTACGTTTTTAATTTATTCTACAATCTGCTTTCTCCCTTCAGCAAGAAAGTGCTCGACCAAATCAGTCTGGTGAGAGTGATCGAGCAGCTCGACTTCTTTTAATTTTTTAGAGAAATCTTCCTCAATCTCTTCAAAAAGGACTTCAATCTTCTTAAGAAGAAATAGCTAGGCAAAACGCGTGATATCACTTCCCGAAGATAGTATATAACTGAATAGCACTCCTACACAAGCTACTTAAACTACTCTTTTGTTAAGCCATATCTTTCAAAAAACTACTTGAGTCCCTTGTGGGGGATCAGACATTAGTCAAACCGCTAAAGAAAAAACTCCATACGAATTCCAGCTATTAATGTTCTTGAATTTGAGTAGAAGAAGATCGAATCGTCACAAAGGATCTTGATGAGTCCGGAACACATGATGATTCGCACCATGAATAAACTTAAAACCGAGGAAATCAACGGTCATCTCAATTAGGTGCCAAAGAAGTAAGAGGACAGGAGGTATATGAACTACGGATTCAGCTATCGGAAAATTCGCGAGTACTACCGCCATCGCAAAGACATTTTCGAGCTGATCTCCGCCTAGTATGCTGAAACTAACAATGCCTAAAAATGGATCAATAAAAACTCCATCTTTGTCTACAACTTGGTGGCAGAGGCAATCCAATTTATCACGCTCTACGACTATCGTCCCTAAAAGAAGCCCTACTAGCTGCTGATCCTCAAACTTTTTGATAAGGATTTCGCAAATTTCGATCAACTCTTTAAGTTTACGCTTTTGCGCATGATCGTCATGATGTATTAGGACAATGGTAAGACAAGCAAATCACTAGGCTAGCACCACATTGAACTTGTGGTGGTGCTGCTGTCGAATTTGGGCCTGCCAGTTTTATCACCCCTGAAAGAGCGATTATCAAGGAACTGGATGGACTTTTCCGAAATAATTGAAAATTTGTTTATCCTACTCAATGGGATCAACAGGCCGTAAATTACAATCAATAAGGAGCCCATAGCAAATTAGATGGGGCTGCTTAGGATCAGGCTCATAAACATCGTAAGATTACTTGCCTTACACTTGGAAGAGTCCTTTATTTAGAAGGTAAAAGATGCAATCTGGCACATTTCCATTGTTTGGTTCTTCTAGCATAAGTTAAACTCGTTGTATCAGCAGTAGTTTGTAGGACTGATCGGACATGTCCTCTGCAAATGCAGCGAGCAATTAGCCTAGCGGCTACTCTTTAAATTCAATTTAGTCACCTCCCTGAAGTAGGCCTGCTAGAGTGTGATGAACAACAATGTCCTGATGAGCGATTGGAATGTCTAATGCTTTTACCGATCGATTCAGTAACTCTTCAGACTGATAGAGAAGCTGCATAGCTAGCGGACTGGTTTCGCGAGCTTCAGGGAGAATCTGAGTCGATACCACAGCTGGTAGTATTTGAAAAACAAATTTTCTCTTAAGGCCAGTCTGATTTATAATGACTCTATCAAGGAAATTTATTGAATTTAAATGCGTTTAGGCTCACACGAAGTATGTATCGTGGTCCCGCCGGTCAAGGCCTTGATACCCTACGGACTGGACAACACAGAATTCATGGCCAAGTCCAAATCGTTATTGAATAAGCTCAAAGACATTGAAGAACAGCGAATTTAACGCTATATACTACAAGTCCAGCAGCAATAAAATAAGCTGTAAAAGATAATAAATTTCAACAAGTTAAATGAGCGGCTTATTAACAAAATGACTAAAAAAAATAAAAAAAATTCTTAGTTCAGGCCTGATCTTAGCAAACTTGGCGCGAAGCAAGTCAATATCGAAATTTAAAAAATGCATAATAGCAAGATCGCCCTCCTCAAGGGAAAGTTCCAGCAGCTTCATTAGATTTCTCAGGTAAGAGAGATCAAGCATCGCATTCGCAGGACCAAGGATTCCAATTACTTTGCAAACGATAATATTCGGCTGCTGTTCGAACGTTAGCAGCAAGTCTACCCACCCCGACTCAAGAAGACTTGCTCTGTAAGCGTAATTGATTATTGGCATATGCCAGCTCTATGACTTCATGATTAAATCCTAATAACCTACAAAGTCCATATTTAAAAAGGGGGCCATCAAACTCTCATAGCTAGGCCTGCCAAAGGCCTTTTCTCCCGACAAACCTTTTCATACAATAAACTTCTGGCGGACCAAGCCCGAGTTCAAGCCTTCGGAGCCTTTCTCGATTTCCCTGCGATCCAAAAAAGTCGAACCAAAGCGCAAGGCAGCCTAACGCCCCGACTGGAAATAGGAACGGAACAAAGTCAAGAGGCAAATGAAGAGGCGCCTTAAGATTCTAGAAAACTAGTAGTGTGTGATCGAAGGACAGATAGAGCAGGTTTTTAATACTATCAGAAGGCATCTCAACACCTTCCTCAAGTGATTATCACTTCAGAGCTATCTTCTATAGGCCCTACCAGCACTTCCGGTACTACTTGTCCACTCCGATCTGCTACAGCCCCGCTTTTGTTGTTTTTAGCATCATGCAACTCTCGAACATGAATGCTAGGTTCTCATAAGGGTACTTCACTGGGGTCAGTTCACTTTCGCTGCCCTTCGTGAAGCCGGTCTTGTCGGGGCCGTGGGCTGACATCATTGAATGAAGACTAGACTGGCCTTCGGCGAATCCCTTCTCCTTTGCATCATAGGCACCTTGAATATTGCCCATAAATTAGCTCATGCAATTACGGTGATAGTAAGGAGGCCTAAAAGTATGCTCAGCTACCATCCACCTTGGCGGGAATATGACGAAGTCGAGGAGAGCAGTCCCTGGCTAGTCGGTTTGGCAAGTCAACACTGTGAATATCGAGGGGTCTGGGTGATCGAATGAGACAGTGTTTATTGTATTGAAGTTGTCTAAGTTATACTTGTAGGGGTAGTAGTTTCCATGCCAACCAATCACATTGTAAGGACTGCCTTGCTTCTTGCATCTGAATATACCGCCGATGTACTTATTGGTGATGGTCCACGGTTAGTCGTCTATGTCAAAGCTGGCCACTGGCACTTGGAAATCTCTTGGGTTGGCCAGTCCGTTAGCCCCAATAGGCCCGAGATCAGGAATTTTCAAATGTCCTTTGAAAATTTCTGCCACCCAGCCTCGACAATCAGAATTAACAGCCACTGTAAAATAGATGCCCCTCGGAATGACGGCTATCTCTCTCTGGCAAACAGTCAGTTTTCCAAACTACGTTTTAATGAAAATCGTGCCTCGCTGAGGGACTATAAGCAAGTCGCCATCAGAGTTGTAGAAGCTGTGCCTTTCCATACTGCGCTTAGTGGAATAGCAGTAGATAGCTAGACCATTCTTGATGCTAGGATCTCCAGCGCCAGCCAGCGTGACAAGCGACTCCACCCAGTCCTTATCCCCGGGCTCTGGGATTGCCTTGTATCTCATTTGCTAAGGACTGTACTATAAATCCTTATCGTTGAAGAAGGAAGGGATAATATTTGATTAGACTTTTTAGAAGCCTGAGTGTTTGACGGACGGCTCGAGGCGATACAGCCACGATCGCAGATTGCTGTGTCTCGGGGCGGTGAAGGCTGTTCCGGATAGCTGTTCGGCATAAAGCCCATGCGGACACTTTTGTGGCGAATTCTGGCCTTTGGGGAGGGTGTCAGGGATTGCCTCCGACTAAAAATGGTTTCCATGGCCGTGCAAGTACTTGAGCTCCTGAAAGCCATGTATAAATTAGGTCATAATAGCTAATGATATATTATATCAATTACTACTCATTTATTTGGCCGTTAAACTCCTCACTCGCTACTCCAGTTGGCTCAGTAGGCAGTAGCTCAGCCGCATCAGTCTGCGCTGCTCGCTCTCCTAGGCGTTGAGCGATTCCCGGAGGGACTGCAGAGTGGCATGCTACTCCGCCAAGAACGCGACGACGACGGAGGGCGTGTACCTAAGGTGGGCGAACTTATCAGTCATATTATAAATGCAGACATACATCTTGACATAGCTAAGCGAGCAGCAGCAAGACCCCTCAAAAAAAGTCCAGACTCTAATCGAGGAGAACAAGGAACTCACCGACTTATTTTCCCAATTCATCAAGATTTTTGAGAAGCTGCAGGGCAACTTCAAAAAGGAAGAATCTCATACTATTTTTAAAGTCATGGAGTTTACTAAGATTCTTTACAGCACCTTTCTGCTAGCCTGCTCCCAGATTAAAAACGTGGCAGTCTCCGAGTTCCATTCCAGTCTTAACCTTTTCCTGACCAGCTCTTGGCGGACCATGGATTTGGTGGTATCGAGTCTGCTTAGCATCAACCATTCAATTGCCGAGAGCCACTCAAAACTGCAGCAGCTAGTCGAGCAGAGCCGACAGCGAAGAAAATCAACTACGGATTAGCGTTAATAGAATGCATATATAAGCAATAACTAAGTTTAGTTGGAAATCGAGAATTTTCTTAAAGGGCGTTAAGAGGCACTTAAAGTCGGCAGCTCCAATGCACTTGAGGTCAACCGCGACCTGCTCAACCACATTTTTCGCACCAAGGGCCACCTCGATCAGATAATTGACGTTGGTAGTCAGTTCCTCAATTTAGACTCCGAAGTTCTTAAGGAAATAGGCCGGTCGAACCTCATGGGCCAATGCTAGCGCTTCGTAAAATAGCAAAACATCAACTTGATAAAACAACACCACTCCAACATCAAAAATATAATAAAATTGAAGTAGGTGATGCTGGCCGACAAAGAAGTTTAGGCCAACTTCACCAATGATGTGTAGATTGAGGAGAAGATACGTTAGTGTAAGGAGTTCAGCAAGTACCAGCTGAAGTAGCTGAGTGAGTAGATAAGAGCCCTGAACCACTCCGTATAATAGGCCAGGAGGGGGACTCTCTAAGCCAAATTAATTCACCAGCTGGACAAGTAACGACATCTCGAGTAGATCAAAAGACTAAATTCCATAATTAAATCCCTTGACATTGAGAAGAACGACTTCCTGCACAAACTGACCTATAGGGACAATAATGCAAGGTATAATTATTCCACACAGACTGATTTGGAGACTGTCGAAAAGTAGACTATGACTGATTCTCTCTTACCTTAGAAGCCCCCTCCTAAGAAACCAAGCTTCGAGAAAAGACCAATAAGAAAATTGAAGGAGCCCATCGTCCCCAGGAAGACAGCCAGATTCCGGCAGTAATACAAGCTGAAATAACCCAGTCTCATTTAGAATTAGCACTTGCATATAAAGATTTAGTAATCTGCGTCTGTTAATTAATACGAGAAAGGCATTTAAATTAATCAGCCTGATAGTTAGAACATTCAATATAAGAGAAGGCAGAGGAATAAGGGTGGCAAAGAAAAGAGCTCATGGAGCTAAGTAGTTCAAAAGAGCGAACGAGACTAGCACAAATAAATTTACTAGCCGACATAACCAATAAACTCACACCTTCAACACTTCTAATCCGATTAAGAGCCAAACCAATCGGCCCTCTAGTCTTCCTATAACTCTGTCCACTCCGATTAAGAAATCTTATATTAAGATGAGAAACACCCTTAATAAGTCATTAATCAGAATCAACTTATGTCCAATGATGACCAGGGTCAGCACTCCACCAAAATCAGAATCAACTCCATTCCCAAAGTGAGTCCAGCCCTTTAATTCCAGAATAAGTAGCAAATAAAAAAACAATTTAGTCCTTTGGGGAGGGTGGGCAATAGATTCTTTAGAAAAAATTCATAAGAAACTAAACTTCAGCCAAAATTAGGAGCCGAGTAGAATAATTAGAAAAGCAAGGAGAAAAATTTTTCAATCTCCAAAAAATAGCTCAAATTTCCCAAAATTCAAAACTAAGATAGCCGAAGTCTTGAGATCAAATAGATTCAGTAGGAGCTTCTCAATGAAAAACAGAATAGGAAGAAGTATTATGAGAAGATTAGCAAACTCGCGCCTTTGAAAGATGTGGCAATTTCCAAGCCGCAGAGGGGAAAGGAGTTGGTCCTCACTTGGTTCAAGCGGACATACTAATACTTGAAGTATTGATTATCAAATTAAATTTTAAAGGATTTGATCCTCAATTGCATATGCCTGCAGACAGAGGAGAGTGAGGAGTAGATCTGCATCCTTCTACTGCTTTTTGCCGTACTTTTGCTATGAGCCGACCATTTTGATATCTCTGATTTCCTTCTCCTTCAAGGGGGTCTTCCTCCTAATCTAAAAGTTTTAATTGATGACCTCACTGTTCCGTTTCGGATCTTTGATCTAGACTAAAACTCTGTCTGAATCACCCTACTTAAAGATCTAGGGATTAGCCTTGTCCTATTCTGCATGTCGGAGCAACTACATGAATCTGAACCGCTTCTGCTCGAACTAGTCTCTCATCAACGCCAGTGTTGTCGGGAGGTTTTATTTGCTGAATCTTGACAGCACTTACCAGCTTTGCAGAAGGAAGAAGGCTGTATGTTCCGTTTCTCTGATGTACTAGGTCAATTTTTTGAGCAGCCTGGCGTACTTCCTTTCAGAGAGTTAAAATTTTCTTTATATTTCCTATTTGGACTTCATGATTTAACTGATGAACTCGTAGATCTTGTTCCCATAGGTCTGGCTCAGCTAGAATCTCTTTTCAGCAAGTCTAAAAAAATCTACTTAGAGGACCAATTTGTCTAGTTTCTTAGCTACCAGGCTGCTGACGTACTATTCTGAACAGAAATATTATAGCTTATTTATTGACTTTTTGAGAGACTAATTTTATCGAGTTAGCTCATTAGCCTATTCTCTGAATCCACCACTGCACAATTAGCTCTGCCTTAATTATTGCTACACTCTTCTCACTTGCGATTCTAGGTCGATGATTTGGGTATCTGCCTCAGCCAGTCTTTTTTGCAAATGTTTGTTCTCTTCGCTGAGATGCTAGCAGTTGAAATCGTATTTCCGTAGCTTGATCTAAAAGGACTCACTGAGCTTATTGCTGCTCGCCTGGAGATCCTGATAAAATCTTTCCAACTCGGCTATGGCCATGGTCTTTTTATTAACCTCCTAGACCGCCAATTTCAAATTTTCCTCGATATTCTGCAGCTTGCGCTAATGCAGGAGGTTTAACTCCTAAGTCTTTTAGAGCCAATAGTTTTGAATCTAT
Source organism: Craspedacusta sowerbii (assembly GCA_003687565.2). Classification (NCBI taxonomy): domain Eukaryota; kingdom Metazoa; phylum Cnidaria; class Hydrozoa; order Limnomedusae; family Olindiidae; genus Craspedacusta; species Craspedacusta sowerbii. The sequence goes on from QQSS02077760.1 coordinate 28,798, forward strand.
GATCTCTAGAGTTAGTATGCTCTCTGAAGCCGCTCTAGACTACTCTGATACTTGTTCCTTTACTTTTCCATGGCTTCGAGCCGGCGGGTGAGCTAGTGGACAGTAGCTTTTAGCTGGTGAATCGATTAGATTTAGTCTGCCTTTCGTTTGAACTCCTGTTAGACGCTACTTATTTGTCTGCGAATATTTTAAAAAGGATTAAAGTCCTCTCTGCACCTCCGTGAGCGCTAGAAGCTCTGCTCCTTCTTGAGAGCCAATATGGCGCGGGTGACTTCGTTTTAGTTGAAGCACTCGCCCTTCTCGGGCAGCTTGTCTGTCAGCTTTGATTTGGAGAGCACTCCCAGTCGGGACTAGATGTTGTGGACTCGGTGCTGGATCTTGATGTCATCCTAAAGGGAGAGGAAGGAGGCCGAGGAAGCTGAAGCATGATTCAGAATTCTTGGTTCCATTGATTGCATCGTTAGACGAATGATTATCGGAATACTTTATAACTGAACTAAGCATGGTACAGCCCTTACCAGATAGCCGAGTCCGTTAATCCTAAAGTCATAATAGCTGTCTCGAAGCAGATGGTCGACCTCATCAACAACCCTCCCGACGGCATCAAGCCGATCATAAACTAGGCTAATATTCTCGAAGTCCAAGTCGATATTCACGGGCCTTCAGAAACGCCTTATGAAGGAGGAGTTTTTCGCTGCAGACTAATGGTGGAGGGAGATTTCCCTAATGTTCCTCCCAAAGGTATTATTTTCACTAGGGTTTTTTTTAACGAAGATTTTCCATCCCAACGTGTCTGAGAAAGGCGAAATCTGCGTCAACACGCTCAAGAAGGACTGGAACCCGCAAGCTTGGTCATTGTCTAATATCTTTCAAGTCATCAAATGTTTGCTAATAGTTCCTTTTCCTTAAAGCGCACTTAACTAGGAGGCAGGGAAAATGTTCATGTAGGACTATGAGGCCTACTGCAAGCATGCCAAATTATTAACCCAAGTCTATGCCAAACCGAAAATATAAACAGCCTTGTCAGCGCTAACTGAGAACAAGCTGCCAGCCGAAGAAGGAGAAGGCTTGAAGGAGAAAAACGGGCCGACCAAGAAGTAGAACGATAAAAAGAAGTGGCTAAAAAGAATCTGACTGTTATTAAATGCCTAAAGACATTTTAGACACCATCATTTAAGGAAAACTCCAAATAAAGACGAGGGTTGCCAGACTCGCCACTGAGCCTACTCCGCTCAACCCCGTCTTGAGCGAGCTCTCTTCTCACAAGGATATTTTCAGGAAAGAAAAGGATATCACGTTAAGACTGCAGGACATGCACGATAAAAAACTGTTGGCTATTAGATAGTTGCGGGTAAATAGGTATAACGAATCAAAGAAAGGATACATAATGAACGACTACCACGACCGGCAAACCAACCCTGGTTATTCTCGCAATAAAACTGGAGGCTTTTACACAACCTGATCAAATTCCATGGTTCATCCAATCTACTGAAATTTTGAAGGGAAAACTTCTGGCCAGGTCCTCCTTTTCCATGTCAGCTGCCTGCCAGCCTGGCCTTCTGATCATGGAATCTTGTTGTTTTCGCTCCTTTAAAAGAGCATTGTTCTTATGAATTGCTACTTCTATTCTTTATTTCCGATTGATTTTAAAATTATCTCTGAGGATCTGAGCAGCCTTGTACTGTCCCAACGTGAAAAATGTTTTATTTTTAATTTCCTTGAGCTCGGGGAACCGTTGTTCCCAGATAACTGAGACTGCAGCCTCAACCTCGGCACTTATATCGGCTCGCTTTGACTTGAGTCTCTCGCATAGAAAGTATTTAGAGAGAATCTTAATAATTTCACTAATGTGAATCTGATTTTTTTTGTAGATCTTTAGTTTAGAGAGTTTTCTGATAACTTGAGAGACTTGCGAGCGTTATCGCTTGTTTTCAAACTGTCTCCGCTGGATTCTCCCACACTTCATTTGGTAGTACTTTATGCTATGTTTCTCTTATTTCAGCACAAAATCCTGGATTTATTAAAGGAACTTAGGCTACTCAAGGTCGAGTGGCAAATCTTTTCGATCGAAAGCATCGAAAGGATATTTAAGCTCATCAGCAAATTTTTCCAAATCTTAGCAATCGAGCCAGCCTGTGGCATCCTTGTCGTATTTAGACCATAAGGCTACAAATAAGTTGACATTCTACATTTTGAATTAGTTCCTAACCTAATGCTCGTAGGTTATTAGGCTTTTCAAAAGGAGAATCATGAAAATAGATTTGCTAATAAGCGTACCCACAATATCCTTTATGAGTTGGGGCCACATCAATGATTCGCTTGTTTCATACGTGAAAATATATGAATAAGTTGTTATTCCTAACCTATTCTCAATGGTAAGTGCGATTGACACGTAAATGCCGAGGACTAAAACTAGAGGTTCCCAAATTTACCCGAAAAGATGGAAAAGTTTTAGGAAAAATTACCTCAGGCTTTGAAGAAAAATTTGATATTTTAGGAGCAAGAAAAATTTTCGAAAACGAAGCACCAAAAGATATCCTGAAAAGTTGAGGACCTTCGGGTCGATCGTCCAGAAAATCAGCAAGTCGTTAATTAAGATCACAATTAAATCGTAAACTAGCACTTATTTCCAAAAATACTTCAAGCCCAATGTCAGTAGGTGCATTAGGTGCTCGATATGTGAGATTCCCCAGAGTCCAATCGTCAAGTACTGAAGAATGTCGTTTTAGTAATACTAAGCACTATTAATTAAAGACATTGAAAGAAGATTACTGAGCCAAACAAGGAAAAAGAAGAATTAAAAATACCAAGCCTTGGTGAGCTAATTGAGCCATTAAAGAATTGAATAACTTATTCCGATCTCCTTGCTGAGTGACATAGATGTAAATGCTTGCTGAATGGACGCCCACTTGTCCTAGAAGATCGTCTTACAAAGAAATCTGACCTAGCTATTGTATTCCAGCAACACTGTCGACGCCATTAGATACCCCAAAAAAAATTTGCAGAAGATTTAATTGAAAATAGTCAGGAAGGCAAACCCCACGTAATGGAAGTACAGATTGTTCACAGCTAGATAGGATAGAGGGGCCTTGTAGTAGCCCAGCAGAAGATAAACTCCCCCAGAAAGCGAACCTCGTCCTTCGAAGGTTAGTCGCTGCTAGTAGTACAAGAAGGATTAGGGGAATAATTTGAGTATGCAGCTGTAAAAGACCACCATCATGAATAAAAACACTGAGACGAAGCATATTGACTTTATGAGATTGAGTAGTTTCCGATCCAAGCTCATTCTGAAGGTTTTGCTAATTCTGAATATTCTGACCACCCCCAGGCCTGTCAAGGGCGTTCCTTAAATAAAATAATTGATGAAGCTGAGCAAATTGATCAGCAAATCCAGCAGCAGTAGCAATTAGAATTTTGACTCCCTCGATCTTCTGTGCTGATGATAATATGCCATGAGCCTCCATAAACTCTAAATCCAGAAATAGGCGTCGATGACATACTCCAATATCGAGAAGATAAAGGGGAGGAAGCCCGACAGTCTAAGGAGAACAACTGCCAATTATAGCAAGACTGCACCAATCATGAGGTACTCCATGCACTTGTATTTCTTGAGGGCGAAGGCTCTCTAGCAGAGCCTTTAGAAGAAAACTAGGGCCGGCTGCTAGTCTTACTCCTATTTCTCTAGCTCATAAAATATCGATGCCCTGTTGAGGACCCGCTGACTCTATTACGATGCAACTACCTCGTCTATCTCCTTCTCATCCGTTTTGGGGTAGACCCTGTTATCCAAAAAATTAGAAAGATCGACAGTGTTCTTTGGAAGGTACATAAGGGCGGCGAGGTAGCCACGAGCTCTGTTTATCAATAACATCCTGACCACGATGTAGATAAAACTGTTCCAAGCCAAGATAGTTGTCTGACCCCATTATTTAATTATCAGATCAAATAGATGATCGTTCTACTGGTAGTTGATAATTTCGAGGATGTTGTAGTTAAATTGCTCCCAGACATTGAACTTCTGAAGGGTAGGGGTCGAGAGGATGAAGTAGGAGAAAATGGCAGTACAGCCACTGACAAATACAAAAATTTAGAAGACAAAGAAGGCATTGAACAAGATAATAGATTAGATTTGCCTGAAGAAATGCTTGATAATCTAAGAGTTAATTTCCTTGAAGGGGGTGAGTATGCCAAAGGCTTTTATGAGGGCGAATATATTTTTGCTGAAATTTCCTTGTGCTATGAAAACTAGCATGCCTATGTCAACCCCCATTTCGATCAGCTGGAATAATTTATACCCGTCCTTAAAAAACGAAATGAAGTTGACAATGTCGAGTGCAAAGAAGAAAAGAAAGACTACTGGCAGAAAGTAAACTGGTCACAAAGTTACTGTGGAAATTATCGCTCTAGAAATATATGGAATAAAAGACCAAGTAGATATACAATAAGGCCTATATGCACCTGACGAAGATTGAATTGCGAAGCATGAAGACTTTGTGAGCGAATTCTTGGATGTCGATACTTTAAGATTAGATTTCTTCGATACGTTTGGAATGGAAATGATCTTATTCCGAGAAAAGTCGACCTTCAAGTTAAAAATTTTAGGTGGGGGGCTGCTATTTTTGGTGTGGCTTTTCCTCAGTATCGAAATGGATTTTGACCCAGTCGAAGTAGTAAATCCCAAGGATAAAATTGCTAACAAATAGCTCTACGATCACGTAGTAGAGGAAGATGCTAAGAGTAAAAATTATTTAGTCGTAGAAATCTTAAGGTACATTCAGGAATTTGAAAAGACGGATGGACATGCGCTGCCCAGAGAGGATCAATAGTGAGTCCTTTAGGTTGTTCATTTAAACCATATGCATAGTCCCTGAGTATAGGATATTACATGCAATTCCGAACAAAAGTAGAAAACTTCCCACAATGCTGCACACCACTAGATTTAGAAAATATGATTAGCTCAGCAATTTGCCTAATTGATGCAAGTTTTCCATTGGAAGAAGACTGATAAGTTTTTAGAGACAAACCAGTAATTTGAGCAGTACACTGAAGAGAAAGAGTCGACTGTCGAGTGCCGCAGTGATCAGCAGTCCCACATTCACAAAGTTATTCACTTTTCTGAAAAAGGAATTCGCCTCTTAGATAATTCCATTGGTTATGATGATCAGGATGCTCTCGAGAACAATCATCAAGCAGAGGATGTACTTAAGCTTGATGTTCTAGCTATCCTTGACGAAATAATAACGCCATTTGTCAGCCGAGATGAGCAGCATGCTAAGCTGGAAAAGGAATACGATGGCCTTATTGTAGGCGATCTAGGCACCCAAACTCCTGATACGCTACCAACTGTAGTCGATCGGGGCTGCATCCGCCTGCAGTTAGGACTCAGGCTCCTTGAGCAGGATAGTCTGCCTCTGCTTTAGGAAGTTCACTTAGAATCGCTATTAATAGTTCATAATATTTCATTGCCATCAAATCCACCAATCGAGTCTCGAGCCTGCAGTGCACCCCTGCAGAAACAAGTACATTCCGAACAGGAGGTAGATGAAATGGAACCAGGAGATAGGCTACAAGCGGTATTTCCGGACAGGCAGCCAGCTGATCAGCCCCGCTACCGAAACTGCTATCGATTGATAGTTGTCTGTCAGATAATTATTATTGCCAGTGTAAATCACATAATTGCTTACTGGTATAAGATAAGTCCTTTTCCAGTCATAGTCGAGCAAGCACTTCGGACTGAGTATGGATGAGCTCAGCACTGTAGCGACAGGGTTGTAATCGAAGTAGGTGGCTAAGAGGTAGACTACAGGCCATAGATTGACTGTGATGGAGGGCTAATGGACCCTCAGCAGCGGGAAAGGCATCTTCACCAGCCAGGACAAACTAAGATCTTTGAAGGCTATGAAGAGCAGTACATAATAGAACTAAGCCTACTTATAATAGATCCTGCTAAGGATCCCCACCCTGAACCCGTAAAGCAGCCAATAGGCCTGACTGATAAATTCCCTTATGTGGGCATGCGAGAACTTCATGCACAGTCTTATCCACAGGTCCACTACTATCTAGATCAGTGGGAATAAGTAGAAGTATGCCAGTTTGGAGCCGTATTGCCCATCGGCTGTCAAAGCAGCGTATATCCGGTTATTGACAATATGGATTATGATGTAGGAGAGCGAGTAGCATAAAGTTATGATGAGGCCGTTGAGTAGCAGCAGTCTGATACCCTCGTTGTTCAATTTAATGAGGAAACTCTTGACGATGTTAAGCACCAAAACTATGAAGGAGAAATAGAGCACAAACATCCAAAGTTGGTAGCCTTGCCAGAGTGAGTAGCTGCAGAAATCGAATGCAAATACTGCTGACACTATGGTCACTACGTAGAGGGCGTTAAAGAGCGCTTTCTTATTTTTGATGATCAGGAGTAGCTGGTAGAAGGCGAATATATGTGCCAGCTTGAACCATAGCCAATACTGAACTACGGAGGTGGCAATGTACTGTCCAGAATTGTTGGGACATTTGGCAGAAGGCTCATAGAATGTAAAGCCCCTCAGATTGATAAAACTCAGGGCAATCGCCAGGGCAAGGGCGAGCAAGAAGGAGCCCATCTCATTGAGGACTCCCTTGACAATTACTTTACAATTGCCTTACTAAATCGATTTCATAATATCTCATTTCAAGTCCTCGTCGGAGCTGCTCTCTTTCGCCCAGTTTAATTATTTCTTTCTTGGCCGTTATTACTAGCGAGGCTTGTCTGATTATTCCTTCTACACGTACTTCCGCCCCCGCTGATCGCTTCGTCTGTTGTCCCTCGCCCGCTCTTTTCTTTATTCTCTGAATTTCTTTTAGTTGGGCCGCTGCTAGGTCTGCTATTCCCTGCTCTCACGTACGCTTCTTTATTCCCTAGACTTCCTTTCATTGGGCCGCTGTTATGTTTGTTATTCTCTACTCTCTCGTAAGGTTCTTTATTCTTTGGACTTCCTTTAGTTGGGTCGTTGTTAGGACTGTTATTGCCTGCTCTCTCGCACGGTTCTTTATTCCCTAGACTTCCTTTAGTTGGGTCGTTTCTAGATTTATTACCTGCGGTCTCGCCGAGGCTATGTTTGTTATTCCTTGCCTCTTTTATGGTTTACTCGTTCCCTGCTTGGACTTTTGTTAATTTTTTATCGAGACTTTTGGTGCTTCCCTCTGGATGAAGAGCCGGCAGTGTCGTAGATAGAGTCGATTAGCCTGTTTGTTTGATAGCCGTAGTGATTCACATCTAGTCTTTTTTTCGATAGCTAGATTAATATAGAGTAGGATTTCGTCTACTTGGTGTACTCCTTCAAGGAGGCGTTGAGAGGCACGTATCTCGTCATTGTGCTTGTTGTTTTCAGGGTGTTTATTTGATCCAAGTCCGCTATCTATTTCTTTAAGAGCTCAGATAGTATGATAGCTCGTGAAGCTCGCTCCTGTGGGCCGGATATAAGAACACAGTCATATTCTTCGATAAGTTTGATAGCACTTGCTTTTAGTACCTCCATATCCTACTAGTCAACCTTGAGCTCGTTCTTGTAGAACTTGGGAGGGGCAGTAAGCTCAATGGCTTTGTATCCTTCAGGAGGACCTTTTATTTTCATATTCAATTTAATTATGCATCATTGGGTCGCTTAGGTTATCGAGGAGAAGATGTTGTTCCGCTCATCATTTTATTTGTCAGAGGGCTTTGTGATGTCGAATAGGCTGTACTAAGTGAACGCAGTGTCCTTCTTGTCCGAGCTCTATTGCCTCTGGCTATTGTTCCACTGTCGGGAAGTGTTCAGGACTGAGCTGGAAGCCTGGCTTCTAATCACACTTCTCTTTTCGCTTTTGTACTTGTCGTTTTCCTGTACAAGCCTGTAGCGAGACTCTTCCAATTTCTTGATTTTTTAATTTAGCTCCTGGATGACTTTTTTCAAATCGTCTTTCTCGCTGTTCATTTTTGCTTTTTCCTTGACGAGTTCAATGGTTTGATTTGAGATTTTAGTTTCTGCCTATCGCAGTTTTTCTTAGCTAAGCTTAAGTTTGTTCCTAAAGGACTATTTCTAGGCGTCCATAAGTTTGGTCAGATCGAGATTTTTAGAATCCTGCTAATTCCTGAGCCTGTCGACCTCAGAATCCTTCCTTTTTTCGGACTCCATAAGGTCTTTAATCTTCTTTTAGAAACTAAGCTTCTCATTGTAGTATTTGTCCTTCTCGTGCATCTCCCGGTCCTGAAGACTCCTGATCTTGTTTTAATACTCGTTCATCTTTTTATCGTACTCGTCATTCTTTCGCTTTAGGGATTATTGGATCTCTCTAAGATTCGATTCGAGTAGCTTAGTCTTCTTCTGCTCCTACTTGAATTTGTTCTCGGCGTTAGTCACCTACTGGGCTGACTTCTTTCGTACGTTCTATAGAACATTTTAGAATCGCTGGTTGCCCTCCTCGATCTTGAGATTGCTATCGGCCAGATGACCCTCCAAAAATGAGATTTTCTGGCAGCGAAGGGCGAGGTCAGTCTCAACCTGAGAGATCTTCTCATTGAGCTCGTTCTCCTTATTCTCAAAGATGTCCTTAAGCTTCTATTTCTCTTCTTCGATGAGCTTTTTCTCTCTCTAGTGCTTCTGAGTGCTGTATTGGATTTACTCGTTCAGCCGGTTAACTTCCTAGCGCGCCTTCCTTTCGATCTCGACAACTTTGCTCTCGAAATTTACTATCTTCTCCTCGGAGAGAGCGAGTGAAGTCCTGAGCTCCGAAACTTGCTTCTTGAGGTCGTTCTAACTGTCCTTTGAACTTTTCTTGAGCCTTTAATATTTGTCGTGGATGGCCTGCTTCTCGGATTAGGCTTTCTATATTTTTTAGTTGGCTTCTCTCTGAATCTACTGCTTATTTGATCTGAGTTTATCCTCCGTAGAGATCTTAAGCTGCTCGTTCTTAAGTTTGTATTATTATGCTCTGTTCAGGTTGAACTCGTTGCGCTGTTCGAGCAGGGCAAGTTCCCTATCTGACTTCATTTTGAGCTAGAGCAGCTAGTCCGCCAGTTTCTTAGACTTTGTAGAAGACTCCTCGATCTCCTTGGCCGAACGTTACTTGTACTCCTCGAGTGTACGTTTGAGGTTTGCCAAGGTCTCCTCCTTATTCTAGATTGCTTTGACTAATTCGTTTTTGCCGTACTTTTAGCTCAGTATTTATTTTTCCAAAACAGAGTTCCTTAGAGACAGGTCTTCGACTTTGGCTGATAGCGTCTATTTTTCTTGCTTTAGCTCGCTGCGGAGGTTTTAGATGGTTGTCTGGAATTATCTGGTCGCATTCTAGGAGGACTCTCGCAAGTCGTGCAGGCTTTTTTAGCAGAGTTATATGTGCTTAGTTTTGGTTTATACTTCTTGCTAGAAATTGCTGATCTGAGTGGTGGCCCACTAATTCATGTTCCTGCTTTCTTCTTGGAGCCTGATGAAGTCGTCTTCCATCTCCTTGAACTCCTTGTAATGCTTGGCTTCAGCTTCTCTCATGAGTGTATTGAACTCCTCCTATTTCTGCTCTCGTTCTCTGGAGGCCTTGCTCTAAATCTTTTAGTTGATCTCTTGGTAGTGTTTTTACATCTGCTCCAAGCTCAGTTTTAGCTTGTTCTAGTTTTGCTCTTTTTGAAGCTGGAAGTCTGCCTTGATGTCTTAGATTTCTCGCTCGAGCCTGGTGTTTTCGTATTTGTACTTCTGGGAACTTTCGTTGATTTAACGCTGGAGCTTTGTCTTAGTTTCGTCCTCAAGTTTGCGGTAGAACTCCTCAGACTTGGAGAGCGAGCTGACCTCTTCCTCGAGACGACTGATCCTATCTTTGGCCTCATTGGCTTGCTTCTGTATCTATGATTCAAGGTCCAATATTTTATTATTTTTTCCTTAAATTTAGTAGTTGAGTTGGCGCGCTTTACTGTCGTGACTTGCCGATAGTGTTTGCAGTTATTCTTAGTGCTGCTCGCGGAGTTCGTTGAGTTTTCGCTAGAGCGCCTCGTTGCGGTCACGTTCATTTCCTTCCATTAGAGTAGCTATAGTTGTTTCCAAGGAACGCTTTGTATCTGTGTGCTCCTGCTTGAGAGAGTTATACTGCATTTTGGTAAGTTCCAAGGACTGCTAAAGCTGGCTTTTCTAGCGATTGTAGGTGTTCTTTAATTGCTTGAGCTAGTCGCTTAGCTTTTTGACTGTGGCTTAATTGGTTTTGCTGGATTCGATAAGGTCTTTGCTCTAGTTGAAGATGCGCTCTCGCTATTGGACGAGTTTCCCTTCCATCCTGCTAATTTACGTCTGGTAGTTTGCCTTGATGTCGTTCAGCTATTTGATTTTACTTGAGAGGTCGGACTTAAATTTGTTCTCCTTGCAGCTCCAGTCAGTCCTGCTATTGTCGAACTCGTCCTTGGTCCTGTTCAGCTATTCATTAATTTCATTGTTCTTGTCCTCCAGGTAGTTAACTTTGGCTGTCAGGTCCTTCACCTTCTTTTAGAAGCTCTGTTTATTTTCTTAGATTTGGTTTGACATTTCATTGCGCAAGGTAAAGAGATTTGATTAGGCTGTCCGCTAACGCCTGGTGATCTACTACAGTCTGGACTTAAGCTGGACCAGTTCGTGCTCGAGGATCGCTTTGTCTTTTTAGAATTGGTTCTTCCCCATCATTTTCGAGTTTTAGGATTAGCGCAGTGTGTCTTATAACTGGCCTATCCTGCGCTGCGAATCACCCCGCAATCGGTTTAGATCGACCTCCTTCTGGGTGAGTTCCTGGCGCATGGTGGCCTAAGACTTTTCAAAGTTAATTTTGAGCTGCTGAAGCTCATTCTAAAGTTTTTCCAAGGTGTACTGAGACTCCGACTTCGATCGTTAGCTCTGGGCAAGCTTGTTGTTGAGCAAGGAGATCTACTTATCGAGGGTTTCTTTGAACTCAGCCTTATTCCTATCAAGCTGACCCTGCAAGTCAGTCCTACTCTGCTTTAGCTTCTAAAGCTCGGAGTCGAGCTTGATGATGTAGAAGTTGGCACCCTGGGGAAGTACTTTGGCCATGAATTAGAGGTAAATTAGCTTGCGATTAGGGGTCTTCGGCCCGTTATTGCACAGGTACTGATAGAAGACTTTCAGGTCCTAGTAAAACTCGTTGAAGGTCTTGTACTCGTTGGTTTTCATCTTTTTCTCGATGGTGCTAAACTCTCTTTTCACGAAGGCCTCGCTGGCCAGTCGGCCAAGTCGCTCGTTCTCTGCCTTCGCCTGACTAACCATGTCCCTAACTTTTGATTAAAGTTATTTGAAGCTCTATTAACTAGCTTATCCGATTGCCTTTTTCTTGAAATTTTAGAAGCAAGCCTCCCTAGCCTTTCCAACCACAGCCTTCAGCTATTAGGAGCTTGCAGGAAGCTTGTTGTAGACTTACTCTTTGAGGAAACTATCGAACTGATCTAGGGCTTCGATCAGGGCCTTGTGACATTGCTCCTTGCACATGTAATTCCAGGCGCTCTCGATATTGGGGACAGCGCCATTGTTAATGGCCTCGACGTATGACTTAGCTAAGGTGATGAACATCTATCCGTTTAGCCTTTTGTCGTTAAGTGTTTTAGGCTTAATTCGGTTGAGGACTCGCTTCCTGAGATTTTTAACTTGTTCCGTGAATTCGGGACGGAGTTAGGTCACGTCCAGCCCGTCCAGAGTTTGCAGCAACTCCTCTTGAATCACTGGCCGGACCATGGTAAAGCACTCCCGCTCTTTGAAGAAAGCTGAGAGGTGCCTCCGGATCCTGTTCTTTTAATTGATATCTTCTGAGTTTCCGTGCTGTACTGAGAGAGCTTTCTAAAGATACTCTTTCTCAGTCATGGGATTTCCCTCGGGGTCCATAAGTTGCAATGTAAAGTCCCTGACCACCCAAAAGAAACTTGGGAAGTAGCCTGCGATCTCGTCGGGGTCGGACTCGTCTTTGGTAGCCTGGCTTCGGATATGAATGTGTTTTGTCAGGTTCACCACAAAACTTAACTGTTGAAGCGCGTTTTCGTCGATCGACCCTGTCGAGTTGTAGATAAAAGCCGAGGCGAATAAGATTGCCAATGAAAAAATTCTTGAGTCGTGAGTCTGGTCTTCTTCCAAAGATCCGATGCCCTCTGTATCAACAACAAGGACATTGACAGGCTCTCCGTCAGCTGTGCATCCCTTGATTGGAGTGCCCCAGACCCAGAGTCCTTTGGTGCAGGCATTGATCGTTGATCCGACCCCAAAACCTTTGGAGCGGCTCAAAAGCATCCGATTGATCAAGTATGACTTCCCAGTTCTATAAACACCTGCGACGGTGACAATCGAGATGGGAGGAGGAATGTTTTTGATGAAGGAGATTGCCTCTTCTTCGACCTGATATCCTGATAAGGCTGTTACTGTTGGTGTGAGGGTTGATTGAGACCAGGGGGATCGCTGCCTCCTTATATTATTTGTACATTTGAAATTCAAATTCAAACAAACCACCGGCCTTTAAACAATGGATAATAATTAGTTCAATCTTTCTATTTCATTCTTCTGCTGCAAACCCCTCATATCTCAACCACCTTACCACCTGCTCCAAGCACAACCACCATCTTAACTGAATGATTAATTTTACCAATAATAACCTTAGGACCATCACTAGAGAACTATCACCCTACCAGCCTTCCAGGGGGATCCACTTGTACCCCGAGTCCGAGGAGGTCGACGCGCTGTCGCCGTGGGGGTTCAACCTCTCTGCAGTCAGGAAAATAGCCCACCCCTTCGAGCGGCCCTAGAAAAATAAAAAGATCTCTCAACCTGTTAAGGAATAAACGCCCAAAAAGGAGTAATAATTCACCAAGAAGCACATCTTCCTGAGGAAGTGCTCCCGCTCCTTGCATCTTAAGAAGACGCCCAAGGTAGAAAAACATTAGAGACATTGCCGATCAATTCGTTTTTAGCAAAAAACTAAGCCAGTGCCGGCCTAGCCAAGGACTGTTCCTGCCATCAACAGATTCATTTACAACTTTTCCTTTAACCAAACTCAACGTGTGCCCAGTGTTTAACGCACATATTAATTTCAACCCCATTTGTAGAGCAGGAGCAGCAGGAGACTAATCGCTTCGCCTGGGAAGATATTCGACCTGCAGTACCAGCCGTACTCAAGCACAGAGTAATCGAGGAGAGGCTTCGTGGTGCTGCGGTAGAAGGCAGGCGATGTGAAAGTGCAGATCATCCGACGTGCCTAAAGTAAGAGAGGCTTCTAATGGATGCGTAAAATCTGAGTATTTTATAATTCAAATATTTTTAAATGTCTGACTTCTCACTGACCACCTTCAGCGCTCAGGGCAAGCTCCCTCAGATCGAAAATGCTCTCACTGCCGTTTCCAAGGGAGAGACAGCCATTGGCATCAAGACCCTCAATGGAGTAGTCCTTGTCACCTAAAAGAAACTGCCATCGCCGCTTATGGATCAATCCTCCATTAGCAAAATCCAACTTTTGACCGAGCATGTTGGTGCCACTTACTCCGGACTTGGCCCGGATTTCAGACTACTGTCTCAGAGATCTAGGAAAATAGTGACTTAGTACACCATGAAGTATAATTAGGAGATGGCTCTGCACAGTCTTTGCAGGGATATATCGACACTAGTGCAGTAGAAAACCCAGTCCGGAGGGTACAGGCCATTTGGAGTTTCCATGCTAGTGGCAGGGTACGATGAGACAGGGCCACACCTTTACCAAATCGACCCCTCGGGGGCCTTCTACGCGTGGAAGGCCACAGCAATCGGAAAAGGAGCGAAGTCATCGAAAACCATCCTATAACGCCGATTCAACCCTACAATGGAGATCGAGGACGGCATTCACACAGCCCTCCTGACGCTGAAGGAGTGCTTTGAAGGGGAAATGACCTGCGACAATATTGAGGTCGGAGTTATAAAAGGCGACAAGCAATTCAAGGTGCTCTCTACCAAGCAGGTCAAGGAGTACATTGACGAGCTGTAGTGAAATTGATGAAACCACTCTCTGATTGATGATTGGAGTACGGATAGCTGAGTCACTACAGCACCTGCTACAATCCACTTTTGAGGACGAAGTCTTTAGCCGGTGTGCTCGTTTTCGCCTAGATTGAATTTTTCCTGGAGATATGCATTGAGGGATTCCGAAGCCTAAAAGTAACTCGTCTCTGCTTGCAGGTGGTTACAGATCGGGGCTAGTTCAGCACTTCGTTCAATCGGATTTTGAGCGGTGTTAGCGCTTTATCGTTGGTGCAGGTGTAGCTTTACTAAAACTTGACGAGCGCTTTGCGCTTTTGTTTGAGGTGCAGAAGTTATACTCCTTGATTGTAGAGACTGATGCCTAATACCTAACTGTGGAGAGTCTATTTCTAGACTGTGAGCAGCTAGCTAGCTTGGCGGTTATTATTCAATCCCAGCCGATGTCTACCTAGACAGGAGTTTATGACACCGAGGTTTATCAGGCAATCTGCTAGTGCTTTGCGCAGCCCAGGATCATGTGGATTCTTAGACAGCTGGGCTTTGAGCATGCTAACACCTTTCTTTATATGCCATAACGCTGATTTGTAGTTGCCTAAGTATTTGTAAAGGCAGGCGAGGTTGCTGTGAGTGTTAGCGAGCTTGAAGTCGCTTATGGATTCGACCTTGAGAGCCGCCAGGAGGAGTGGCAACGCCTCCTTGAACTTGGCGGCCTGGATGAGCCTAACAGCGGCGAAATTGAGTTGATCAGGAGTGGGGTCAGAGTGTGACATAACTCCTTTCGGTTAAAATAATCAGGATGCGCCTCAACAAATTGGCACAAAGCTTTATATCCACTCACATGAAAGGCATCATCACCGTCAACCCTGAAGGCGCACCCAAGCCCATTGGCCCCTATTCCATTGCCAAGATCTTCAACGGTATCGCCTTTGTCTCGGGGCAGGTCCCTATTGTGCCGGCCACGGGAGAGGTGCTCAAGTCGACTATCGAGGAGGAGACCAAGCTTGTCATGGACAATATCTCCGCTATTCTCACTGGCATCAAGTGCGATTTCTCTGATGTCCTGAAGTGCGGCATTTACCTCACAGACATGAATGACTTCGCCAAGGTCAATGAAGTTTATGGAAAGTACTTCAAAGCTGACCCGCCTGCACGTTTCTGTGTCGCAGTTAGCCAGCTGCCCAAAGGTTGCCGCGTTTAGATCGACGCCACTGTAGCAGTCGGCGATAAGCTCTGACCTGTTATATCATGCTCATTTTTCTATTGGCAGTGGAGACAATCAGCAAGCCTTGCATCACCCATGGAATACCCATGCGAATGGCAGCCCCTGACGACCACTAGTGTCTGATATTGAAGATCAATAGGACTGATCCCATACCTGCTGACGTGGTATTGGATGACAGGCAGATTAAGGTGGTTAAGGAGCATCTCAGGCTTATCAACGAACTCATCAAGAACTACACAGTCTTCAAAGAGATTAAGCTTGTCCCCTTCGTCAAATGGGCTCAAAATTTAACTCACATTTTCGTGGTGTGGAAATTATCTCACCGCTGGGACAGTCCTCCATGCCTGGACACTGTTAGCCAAGATCTTCAATATCCTTCTGCAAACTAGCTAAGTTTCAACTAGGAATGTCTAATGGGCAACGAGAAATACTTGTTCAATCTAGAACTGAAAATAGCTAAAGCTGTGGATAATATGGAGACCAAGAAGGAGGGCTTTACCTGGGTAATGAAAGCCCGCAAAGTTAACCCAGAAATTTGGGTCACTCTTACAGAATAAAAGAACTACCCTGTGTGGCTTTAGATGGCGGAGAAGTATCCCTCCGAGACGGCCAAGTACGAGTAGCTGCAGGAGAAGCAGAAGGTCGACGAGAAACGCCGCAAGAAGCGACGTCAGGAGGATATTTGATTTATGATGCTGAATCACCTAATCACCTTTGTCTTGTTGAAACTATCGACCAGTCTCCAATTCTCACCATGGACAGCAACTGATCTAGTGTTATCCTGCTGCCCATCTCCTCCAGTGAATTTATCATTTCCTCGATGAGAACACGGTAGTTGTGGAGGCTAAGCGCCCTGTTCAGCGGCAGGGGAGATAGCATGTACACTGGGATGCGAGGCAGTGACATTGTCCTTGTTCTCTTTATGCAACTACTTAGCAAGTGCTTTATCATATAAAATATATAGGCAAATCATTTGCCTCCAAGGACGTTCCACAGTTTGCTCATTTCGACCTTCCAGTCTTTGCCGATATTGCACTCCCTCGCGAGTCGGTGGCACTCTTGCCAGGTTAGGTCCACTCCGAACTCGAGCAGGCTATGCTTTATGAGGTCGAAGGTGGTGAACCCTGTCTTCTTGGGGTCGAGTTCTTATAAGTATCCTACTCTTTACGATTTCAATTAGGTAGCTATTGTAATCTTTGTGGCCCTTCGCGCCCAGTTTCACCTTCTCCACCACCTTCAGCAAGTCGCTCTGAGGGAATTTTCCGGGGTTTGATGCCATGTACCCTGATGTGAACTCGTCTGCTCTGATTAGCTGGAAGTCGTATGCACCCAGCTTCACCACTGATCCGATCTGGAAATCAATCTAATTTAGGTAGGAATCCTGGTCGGTCTTTTTGTGCTTCATGCGCTCAAGGAATTTTCCACCCCAGATTCCGCTGTTGCGCTCATTGGGCTGGAAAACTGAAATAGTGTCATCGCCACAGTAAAAGTTGATAATGAATTTTTTATTTGCGTCATCACGAACAGTGCTGATCAGTCGAGCTTAGAACCTGAGAACATACTGGTCGCAGGTAAACATTTTTATCATATCTTTCTTGGGCGGCTTAGGCTAGAGATAGTAGATGCTGCCAAGACTGTCCTCTTAA
Organism: Craspedacusta sowerbii; assembly: GCA_003687565.2. Classification (NCBI taxonomy): domain Eukaryota; kingdom Metazoa; phylum Cnidaria; class Hydrozoa; order Limnomedusae; family Olindiidae; genus Craspedacusta; species Craspedacusta sowerbii. The sequence continues at coordinate 45,633 of QQSS02077760.1, forward strand.
GTGCCGTATCCGTTGTATGGAGGAATTACCCTTTCGACCTCTCTCTTGAGCTACTCTTGGATTTAAAGGGGTTGTTGCTCGATGCCTCTGGATCGGTACCACTCTTTGGTGAAGTCGTCACAGTCGTAGATAAGGCAATTGCGCTTGAAAATCATTACATAGTTCCTACAGATGAAGTCTTAGGGTTTGTAGTATTACTACTTCTTGAGAGTCATGCCAGGGTAGTGAGTCAGCACTGGCTATTTTGGCAGCTTCATTCTCCGCAGAAGCAGCGGGAACGGGTCCTTGCCGGAATTTAGTGTTTTTATTTATTTGACTTAGACTGTTTAGTCAGCTAGGAAGAAGTTGACAACGTAGTACATCAGTCCTCCTTCGAGAGTGGTATCGTTCCAAACAGCCCTGAAGGAGAGGACTTGCCTGTCATTCTTCAGATACATGTCGAGTCCGCCGTTTGGATGACCTCCTCCTGCTTTGACCTAAAAGTACTCCTTGTACTCCTTGGTGTCGGGAGGATTGATCTTGAGACTCTTTTTCTCTTGGAATTTCTCGAAGTTGTCTTTAGGCTCGGCCTCAGGCGAACCAATCGGCTCCTCCATATACTTAAAAAACTACTTGGTGAACTCATCGCAGTCATAGATGCGGAAGGATCGCTCGAAGAACTTGACGTTCTCGCCCAGCTTGAGATTATACCAGCGGAAGAAGGGCTCGGGGTGGTCAATATTGATAGGTATGCGCATGCGTTTCACAAAAATCCCTTGTGTGATACCTGAATTTTAGGTGGGTGGTTAAGTGACGTGGATAGTGGAGTCCGAAAGATAATAGTAAATTAAGCATTTCCGGATGCGGTAGTTTTAGATAGGTGACTACACTACGTGCTCTTGAAAGTACGCGTTGTAACGTAGCACTTTGCGATCGTACTTCAGCCAAGGCGGTTGCACCCTCGGGATGTAATCGTTGGTGGGCTTGATGCGGCATTGTGACACGTAGTTGAGACTCTCGCCTCGGTAGAGCGAGTCTGTGAGGTTGGGGTCGAAAGGCTCGGCCAAGAACTTGGTTTTTTCGAGCTGAGTATTATTCTGGAGTTCGAACTGCTGAGTCTTATGGTGGTTGAGCTTGAAGGGGTCTGAGAAGGAATGGCCGGGCAAGTAGGGCACTTTCTCAGGCAGATTGATTTTCATTATTAACTATGACCCTATAACTATCTCCAACGGATTAAACTACCAACACTGAAATCTAGCCTCTTTTCATCAACTATATAATCTAGCTCCCGCATGGGCCTGATGCTCTGTCCACCCGCGCCTCTCGTTCTACTCCTTGCTGTGATCTTTGGCCGATTCCCTTTTCGCCTTTAAGGAACCCTCCTTATCAATAGGGGGGTCATAGGCCAAGGCGCTTTCGGGACCGTTTACAAAGTACAAACCTTGTCGGGCTAATTTTTTGCACTCAAAAAAATAGCTTGCCATGATGAAAGAAGGGTTTTGAAGGCGCAACTTTAGTTGCACCTTATGATAAATCTGCAGCCACATCCCCACATTGTTAAGACCTTTTCTGGCTAATGCACTCGGAATTAAACGGGGCCGATTGTGCTCGTCTTGCAGTAGCTTTGCGAAAGCAGCACGGCCTTCGACCTCCTCTAAAATTATTTCCCTTAATTAGTGCCCTAGCAATAGATAGTTTAACTAGGAAGGCAAGTGGCAGACGGTTTGGCAGCGCTTCATTCCAACAACCTCATTCATAGGGACATCAAGCTTTAGAACATAATTCGGAAAGACGGGAAATGGAAGATATGCGACTTTGGGTCATGCACTGCGACTGTCAGTAATTTCCTAGACCTCTCCAAAGAACAAATTTAAGATGTGCTTTAGGAGATCGAGTAAAACACTACTCCTATGTACAGAGCTCCATAGATGATCGACCCATATTTGAGACAGGCAGTGACTTCGAAAGCTGACATTTGGATGCTAGGTTGTGTTCTCTTCACACTTGCCTATGGCAGGCACCCATTCTTAAATTCTAATAGGATTGCGATTGTCGAGGCAAATGTGAGCTACCCCGCAACTCGATCTAAGCACCTCTAAAATCTAATAAGGTCGGTTCTGATCCCTGACCAATCCAAAAGGCCTTCCGCCTGCCAACTCAGAGAATCACTCTCCCAGTGCTACGATCAGCCACTGTCAAGTCTAGTTTAGCTGGAGAGGGGATCTATGAGCTGGGCCAATTAGTGGGTCTGATTATTATTATTCAAATATTATGGAGGACGAACCCAAGCCTGTGCCTAAGAAGAAGCCCTATAAGCAGCTTAAGTATCTGTTGGGAGCAGCTGATACTCGACTTGGATTTTTTTTGGTTGAAGCGATTGATAACCGCAAGGAGCATCCCGAAGAGCACCACCGAATCTTAGGGACCCCAGCAAAGCGAGGCCAGGAGAAGGCAAGCAGTAAACTGAGAAAGATTATAAACGTCATAGCTTAACCAGACTTCAAAAATCAGTTTTTTTCAAGAAATAATAGTCGAGAGCGATGTAATCGTTTATGACCTCGATAACTGTGATCCGCAGTAGGCCGAGTTGGTCGTCAAGACCCTCAAGATGTCCAACCTCGCCTCCTAGAAGATCGTAATCTTTATCTCGAATGTGATGACCTGGAGTGCCACTCCGCCCAAAGAAAAGCGAGAGGACGAGGAGGACGATGGACTCTTCCCCGAGGAGCCTGACAGCTAGAGCGAAGGGCAATAGCCACCTCCGTAGTAATAGAACAAGAAGGTTTTCACTCGCTACAGCTAAAAAGATTTCATAATGCGGCAGGCCAAGCCGAATTACTAATAGATGCGGTCCTTGGAGACCATGTGTCTCAGTCTCGTCAATACGCCCAACCTCAAGCCCTATGTGCTATGCGCAGGCATACTCTATGGGGAAGGTGAGTTAGGGTTCTTTGACCAGTTTAAGCAAGCCTGGCTGTGCGACTAGCCTGAGCTTGTAATAAACGGTGATGGTAAAAATAGGATCCCTTGCATTCATATCAGGGACTTGTGCACCTTCGTCAAGAAGATTGTAGAAAGGCCTCCGTCGAGCAACTATATTTTTGGAATTGATCAATGTCCCAAGCCCACCCAGAAGCGGCTAATCGAGGCGATTAGCAGAGGGATAGGATCAGGCAGGACCAGGCTGGTGAAGGAGTCTGCGTGCAAAGACTTTTTGCTGTTGAATATACGGCTGAAGCCTTCGGCCATATTCTCAAAGCTGGAGGAAGAGTAGGCCGGGCTGGAGCCCTAGGAGGGCCAATAACTTTAGAAATTTAAATTCGAGTGGGAGTGCAAGGAAGGGCTGGATAAGAACATTGCCAAACTCAATACCGAGTTCAATGAGTTTCATCACCTGCTTCAGAATAAGGTGATCGTGGTTGGGCCTGCTGCTGCTGGAAAAACTTATTATAGTAGCAAGATTGCCAGTCTTTACAACCTCCCTTACATCAACGTCAAGTCAGCAGTATAATAGGTGAAGGCCCTGCAGAATTAACTAGGCGAGGAGGTCCGTACAGCTCTTAATGAGATTAGGGACAAGATGGTCGAAGAGGGACAGGCGGCTTACGACTAGCTCAAATAAAAGAACAAAGCCATTCCCAAAGACAAAAGGCCCAAGCTTTAGCCATTTAGACCTTAGTCAGTGGTTCCTAGATTGCCTGATTAATTGCTTTCGAAGGTGTTTAACTGGAAGCTGGCTCAAAATAACTGTAGGAATCGGGGCTTTGTGCTAGACTCCTACCCTGTCACCTACTAGCAAGCCAAGTCCATCTTCATGTGCAATCCGCCTGTCAAAGAAGGCGAAGATCCTGTCGACTAGTAAAAAATAGTTAAAATCCTAAACAAGCAAACAGTCCCCTAGGCTATTATTGTGCTGTAGGCCTCAGACTAGTACTTGCTAAAGAAATGTAGAGAAATGCCTTAATAGCAGATCATAAATACTCATTACACGTAACGCTAGATGAGAAGGAGACTTAAGAAATACCGCATGATGAGTGATGAAAGTCGGGGAGAGTTTGTGGTCCTGGATTTCTTCAAGTAGAATGGCCTCGATATTATCAGGATCAACATTGAAAACCCTCTGAACTAGCCCCTCGAGTCTATCGTCTCCTTTATCTAACGCAAGTAGAAATTCATCAACTACAAGTAAGACACTTAGTCCGAAAAACGGAGACTTGTCTAAGTAGATGCCAAACGAGAGGCTGAGGGCAAGGCCACTCTCTCTATTAAAAAGAAGCTGGATGCCAAGGAGGCGCTCAGCAGAGATATTCAGCTTGAGGAGTACCGCATCAAGAAGGAGAACTAGGCCAACTTAGAACGAGACATCCTCGATAAGAAATCTCTTTCGCTGAGGAAGTACCTGTCGGACCATGTGGTTCCATTCCTAAAAGAAGGTATAATAAAGATCTGCACGGAGATCCCGGAAGACCCAGTAGACTACCTCGCGGAGTACCTGTTCCGAGAGAGCCTGAAGGTGAAGTCGGCAGCCCAGTGAGCCTGAATAAATTATTAATCAGCATAGCTGTTGTATAATTTGAATTTAAATGTAAAACGTAGTTAGACAGGCTGATTTGCCTCTCATTGCTGAAGTCACTTAGGCACATCTCCACGAAGTTAATAACCTCATGATAGGATCCTGGCAGCAGTCCTATAATGCTGTCCTCTATCTTCGCTCTCTTGTTAAGCAGTTCCCTCAATTCGCCTGCGATGTCATCTCCAGGTACCTGCAGCCCCTTTATGAACTGCTCAACAACGGCAAGCCGATGACAGTGAAGAACCTGATAACTTTGCTGGGAGAGACTTTCGTTCTGGGTCAGCAAGTGAATGTTTAAAAGCTTGTTCAAACGTTTGTTGCACTGCTGATCAAGAAATGGAGCACTGAAATTGGCGGCCTGCGTGACTTAATTAACTAGTGTCTCAAGGCCTTCACTTAAAATTGTGGATACGAGTGTTCCTTCTCAAGTAAAATCAGTCACCAGTTATCTCACAATTCTGTGTTGACAAGAACAGCGCTTTGGCTTAATATGCTGTCAAAATGCTGGCCAACCTACTGGGAAAGCTGGGTCCTAACATCGGCAGACTTTCAGCTGAGACTCTGCTGGTCGTTTTCAAGAATATGCAGTTCTTACTGGACGGTAAAAAACAAAATATGAGGAACTATGCCAAACAGATTTTTGGTTTTGTTTACAGTCAGATAGGCCCTCACAACTTCGTGAATGCTCTGAGTATGACTCTCGGGAAGGATGACTGCGACGAGATAATGCGAGTTCTGCACGAGAAGAAGACTAGCAAAGCCAAAGATTTCATGCCTTTCTCCACCGCAAGAAAAGTTTTGCGGTAGTCCATGACGGGTAAGAGACAGGAGGAGGAGCGCACCCGAGCTTTCTTCGAGTGCAACAGCTGAGGTGATTATATATGCAAAATAGTGTAATTTAGGAGTAGGCCCGACTGATGTTCGACTTGCTCGACAGAGTCGAAGACTAATTCAATAAAAAAATAATAGGCTGCAAGTACGGCGAGTTCTTTACCAGTAGGATCTTGCAGCCCGTCAACCAGATGTTCCTAATCAATTAGATTGTCATCGACCAACTCACTGACTTATTGAGAATGGCAGACCTCGAAAAGCTAAGCAGACTGGTCAATAAGATATTTAAGCTAAGTTACAGGGTGACCAACGAAATGACCAAGCAATTCTAGCAATTCTACTTGGATGATTTGAAAAGTAAGACCAATCACCTGCTAAGCAACCAGTTCATATCCGAGTAGTCTGACGAGGAGATCAGCAAGAAGGACAGTCTGCAGCAAGAGTTCAAACTTGATAAGGAATTTGTCAATCTTGTGAGACTTATCGACTAGACTCTGCGCAACCGTGACATTGTATAGAGCAAGACGAACAGCTACTGCAAGGAATAGCTACTGTAGCTCAACAAGCGGATGGTCAATATGACTCGAAATGCATCTGAAATCCTAAACTCTCAGAGTCAATAGGACGACAAGGATTAGTAAGAGGAATTATCCAAGTTCAGGAACAGTTTTCATATGATCGAGAAACTCACTGACAGTTTATTTGAGAAGCTCTAACTGAGCTTTAAGGACACCTACTTCAAATCTGTCAAGTCCAAGATCAGAGATCTTATTGTCAAGCGATAAATTTAGTATAGGGCCAACCAGTTCAATCAAGGCACTCAATGCGAGTCTGACTAGGCGAGGTTCAAACGTCTTGAAGCCGAGATTTAATTCATGCAAGAGGATTTGGCCAAAAGCCAAAAGATGATAGAAATCTCGATAAAGGAACAGAATAAGTTGGGCTTGCAAATTATGTAGCAGAAGCAGACTATCTTCGAAAAAAATTAAGAGATCAGGAGAGTAACCAATGAGTTTAACAAGTCAGTTGCATATTCCCTTTAGCTTAACAAAACTATTGAGCTGCTCAATTGGAAAAATTCTTCTTTGGACGAAAGTTTAAACATCTGTCAAATCAACTTGGAAAATTCTAAAAAGGAGATTCAAGCTCTGCTGAAGTCATTGCAACTCTACAATGTATCAAAAAAATCAGTGGGTACTTTTACCTACACTCTAAAAAATTCAGTTGCCCATACTTCAACCCAGACCACGCCTTAGGAGTAACAATAAAAGCGCAAAACTTTATTGAGAAAACCTTCATTGAAGCTAACAAAAGAAATAACAAAAGCTGAAAAACCCAAGACCAGCTTCGTGAATTTTGAGAACGAGAAAGAGTCATAAGAACTCCAATCTAAATTAGAATAGTAATAGATCAGCAACTAGAAAAGCATAGAATCCGAGTAAAAAGCTATCTCTTCTGAGACACAGCGATAGAAGTTCAACTATTAGATCCCTGACTTCGTTGTCTCCCAATATAATAGTCTGAACGATGTCCCTTAGTAAGCCAATTCAGTAGTCGTCTAACACATTACAGAGCAGGACTCCAAGTACTCTAATCTCACCTAAAAGGAGTCCTTGGTCTCTAAGGAGCGTCGAATTTAATAGATGATATCTCAGGAGTAGCCTTCTCACTCTGTCGAAGTTAAGGTATTTTCAGGACACGAAAGAAGCTAACCCAGGCGAGAGCGTAACTCTGTTCTGAAGCAGGCGACAGACGAGTAAGAAATGAGGAGGCAAGAGGGCAAAAGGAAAACCTACTATTAATAAGGCTAGACGAGAAAAGTAATAAAGACCTTCGCCAATCTGTAGTATCCATAATAATCAAAGAAGAAGGAAACAACAAAAAACGCCTTCATTAATCAATCCGCCACCCCCAAACAGAGGCGTTCTGAGGACAAGCTCGAGATCAAGTCCATTAGGATCATCACTAATAAATAAATTAAGGATCCCAATTTGTTTTCATCGATAAAGCAGCTCAAGTCGTTCCTGAAGTCGGTTTTCGATTTGAACAGTCAAAATCTGAAGATCAACAAGATCAGCCAGGCCCTCAACATCCTCGAAACAGCCCTCCAAAACAATCCCAATTTCCAATCCGACCAAAGAAAGGACAAAGAGATCTAGAATATCAAGCAGCTCTAGATTGAACTGTTCCTTGAAAAAGAGTAATTTATAAGAGTTAAAGCAGAGCTGGAAGATAAGATAAGAGACCTAAGTGAGTAACTCTAGAATTGTAAGGCCAAGGAGAAAAGGCTGCTTAAGAGGATCACTGACCTCAACGACGAACTCTCCTACGCTAAGGCTGTAGACCTGTCTAAGCCTTAGGAGACTTAGAAAAAATAGGATTTCTGGGGGTCAATAATTAAGGAATTAAAAGACCAACCCCCAAACTAAGAAATTCCTCCCATACGTAAATTCTAGCCACTGGCCATAAAAAAACCTAAATTAGGACTGCAATTTTTCTTCAATCCACAAGATCTTAATATTTTTGGGGGAGTTTAGGAGGCATACAGTTTCTAGGTCCTCAACTCTATGATTATAGGAGGACCAAGAAGTCAGTTTAACAAATTGCAAAATAGTAGAAGTCCTGTTCGACTGTCAACTCTTTTCAGGGAGAATAAACTGGGCAAGGCCCAGCATTAGAAGACAGCTCGGGAATTTATTGCAAAAAAGATTGTGTAAATTAAGGAGGACACTACAGCTTCACCACTCTATTCAAGAAACAACTCTAGTATAGCTCTATTCCCTGCGGAATATTAGCTGAGCTAAGATTAGCTATAAGCTTAGCTGTCAAAATTCTAATTCTCGAAAATAAAAATGCTGTTCGAGTATCTCTAGTTTCTAAGGGCCAAAAACAAGGAAAAATTCTATCTTGTTAACACTTTCTTAAGTTACCCCTATGACTGCATTTTCAACAATAGACTCCATAGGACTTAATTTTCTTTCGAGCAGTTCAGGAAAATCTTCTCAAAGATCCTGAAGGGCCACAGAAAGTGCGGGGTAGAGTGCTAGCACCTTCAGAAGTTCAACAACAAGATAGGGTATAGCCTCTGGCTCTAGAGGAGAAAAACAGCACTCACTAGGAAAAGGAGAGTTAATTAATGAAGTTATTATCATCGACCTCTCATTTTGCTCTTCTTTTATCTGCTGAGCAGCTATTCTACCAACCCTAGCACTTTCTCCTTGTTCCTTATCAGGAGGTCCTCTAGCTTCTTCTCGTAAGGGTTGGCTGTTTTTTGCATAGTAGTATTCTTGATGGGGGAGGGTGAGGCCTCCTTTGTCTTTGATTACCTTATGAATCTGCTTTCCTTCTGAGTGTTGTCTTTAGTCTATCGGGACATTAGGCTTTTGTTGAGCTCCTTATGCAGATTCTAGTCAGTAAAAACAGCTCGGTACTCGAAAGAGCCATCGGCTTTCGAGTTGGAGAGGATGGAGGAGTTGGCAAGCAGTTTAGCTATTTTTTCTTATTTCTAACGCTCATACCGTTTATACAATTACTAGTTAGGCTAGTAGGTGGATGTAATTTTCTTGTGCTTTTCAGTGGAGTTCTCGCGATTGTTTTCGTCAAGGACTGAGGTGTTGAGGCGGAAGGGACTGCGCCTGGAACGCTGGGACTTGGTAGGACTGAGGTTACTTGCAGATTTTCTTCTAATTAATTTTGGTTTGAAGGGGGTCTATTCTTTAATGATCTCTTACTTAATTCTTCTTTTATATTTGATGCTGCGTTAGTGCTATTTGGAGAGGCGCTCGACCACGTCGCATTCCTCCAGCTTGTGCTTTCGGAGGTAGTTGTACTGGTGGTCTGCTGTAGAAGTGTTTATTTATGGGCGTAATTTAAGCTACCGCAGGGCCTCACCAGCCTTTTTCAATCTTTCCTCCTCGAGCTTGCGCTACTTGCTTGACTGTCGATTTTTGACCCTACGCTCATACCAGCTTTCAGTATCATCGACGAACTCGAGACTGACATTGGGATTGTAAGATTTTTAGTAGGATGTGTTTTAGAGCTACTATCTAGAGATGCGCATCCGCAATAGTTTTTTCTATTTGTCCTTTAGAATCTACGAGACCCGCTGCTCGATGGGTTTAAGTTTGTGGTGTTCGTTGATTATGGCAGTTATGGGATTATTTACTCGGAACGGCTTTACTACTTCCTGGCTCTCAAATTTGTTTCGCATAATCTACACCTTGTTGTCCCGCTGACGTTGGCGCTCGTAGAGTTGTTAAACTGCCAGAAGACTGTTTCGAGTCTTTGCTGGATTCGGAGTTTTGGGTTTGGGCTTGTAGTTGACTTCGCGAGGCTTGTACTTCTGGGAAGGCTCCTCGCCCTCCTGGAGGAGTTCCTTGATGAGCTTGGCAACAGCTCCGAGTGTATAGTCTTATTTGGACATTATAATAAAATGATCTTACACTCAGCTTAGCAAGCGATTTTATAAGTATTATACCTTCCGCAGCAGCTCTCCTCGCTCAATTTGGAACCGCTCTCGAAGCAGCTGCTCTCGCGCTCGCTATATTTACAGCAGACCTAGGGTCCCTCGCATGATCCGCACGTTCTAGACTAGCTACTTTTGTCTGGCAGGAACATTGTCTCCGAAGCTGCATCCCTTTTTGACCAATTCCTCACTCTTCATTAGTAGAGTTCTGAACTAAGAGCGCTTGAGCAAATCAAATAGTAGGTTGAGTTAATTCTGTACGATGGTTAGAGTAGTCGAGTTTTATTACTGGTCTTTCAGCCTATTGGTGAGCATTTCTATTTGAGCCTTGAGGCTTTAAGTCTCTTATTGGGCCAGCTTGGCGAGCTGCTAGTTGTTGGAGATTAAAGAGTTGGTGGATGCATCCCGGTTGAGAGTCTTCAAAGGTGTATTGCGGATAGGACTCTCCTAGTAATATTTATGGAGCTTTTCAACAGGCGAGACGGCCTGCTTTTCGCTGATGGGAGGTTGCGGAGGTAAGTTTTATAAATTTTGTTTATAGTGATAAGGTTATTCGGAGAAGGTTTAAGTTTTACGATACTCTATTAGTTGCGGCTGGGAGCTTGAGGAGTCTTCAGCGAACCGACCGAAGAAGGATTAGGTCTTTTAGACCTGCATGAAATGTGGGGCAACTGAGTTGGAGGGCAGGATTTGAGGGAAGGAGTTGCTAATACTGATTTCATTGGATTAGGTGATGGTGCTGGGTCTGAAGGAGACTGACTCGTTAGGACTGAAGTAAGGAGCTGCTTGTGATATGTAATTCTCCTTTTAGAGTTCTTTGAGGTTTGTTTTGTTGGTTATGTATTGGGCGGCAATATCGATTTACTAATTGCTGCTGCTCGGACATTTTATAAGATTGAGCTCGAAGGCCAATGGTCGAGGTGTTGTCAGGCCGAAGGTGATCGGTTGAACGCTTAATTACTTTTTCTGTTAGCCCATCTTCTCAGTACTAAAACGCCGGTCCAATATATTTAAATGAGGATCCACATCTAGCGAGTGCTGGAAGCGTGACGGCTAATTATTTTAATCAAGCAGTCTGCTGGTCTACTTGGGGTCGTGGATGGAGGGAATGAGTCCTCTGAGGGTCTCCTTGGAATCGCCTGCAAAGCCGATCCTGATTTCGGAACTGGCCTTGCATGAGAAATTGCAGGGCAATTAAATTGAACTGCAAAAGCTTTTGGTCTAAAACAAATTGGAATAGCCCTGCGCGATTTCGTTAAAAGTGAGTCTCTTTGAATCATGGCCTAACATCTAGCTGAGGTTAAGGGGTTTGAAGTGGACCCCTCGCACGTAGGGCAGCGAGGGTAGTTTGGCTGGTTGGAGAGGTTGGCATATGTTCAGTGGATGCCTGTTCATTTAAAAATACAGTTATAAATCAAAGCGTGGTCTATTTCCCCTTAACGAACTAGCGGATAGTTAGTAACTAGCGCTGGTTGAACTGAGGAAACTTATGGCCCAGTCCGTGGATTATGACTTTGGGCCGGATGAATTTCGACATGACGAGCAGTCCCGAGGTGTACAGGAAATCCTCCTCGCCAACAATGAAGAGGCATGGGATGCGAGCGAGTTCCAATTTGCTGAAGATCGTGGAGTAGAAAGGGCTGACCAAAATAACAAACTGAAGCCTATCTCTAAATTTATATATGTACCTACCGACAGCTCCACAGCCTTGCGAAAATCCCAGCAGTCCCACCACGCTTCCGTGCTACTTAATCTTCATGTCGATGTAGTCTACCACCACATTCTACTAACGCTACGGGTTCACGCCCACTGTTGTCCAGCTCCTAAAATCCTCCTTTATCTTTTTGAGGACGGAGGGGTCGCTGATGACGCCATCGCTGATCTTGAAACAGGGGTCGATTGGTATGAACTAAACATCGGAATGTAGTTTAACGAGCTGCCTGAGCTGGTGCCGCATGAAGTCCGCATTAGTCCCGAACCCAGGTAAACACAATATTTTAGCCGACATCCTTCCTTCCTAGAATAAGTTTATAATCGATGAAGGACTTTGAGAAGGTACTTGCTTAAGAGTCTAGCTCTGAGTTTATGCCTAGCCTCCTTAGCACTTGCAGGTTCCTTGGCCGGTCGCTGCTTGGGACTACTTTGCTCTCCTTGGCCACTTCACCCATCTTGGTCGGATCCATGCTCTTGCAAATTTCAGATCCCTCCCCTTTCTCCCAGCAAATACTAAAATAGCGAAAAGAGAGTGCGAAGGCAGTGCCTTTATACAAGAGAATAATGTAGGAGAAGTCGGATGGACGGAATCGGTTATTCAAGAGTCCGTTCATCGACGGGTACGCGGACTCGTTCAGACACCTTGGGAGGATGGGCCTGCGGGGCTTCTTCAGAGGCAATTTCTACAACGTCGTTACTCTGTTTGGTCTCGAAACTTACACATCTATTATGAGATTTGCCTTGCCTAATTTCAATTTCAAATAAGGATTTATTGTCACCTTTGTTAGCAGAGCCCTTGGAGATGTGCTAGTTAACCCCCTCCTTGCCTGCCAATCCGCCAAGGTCATCGGCCTACCCAAAAGGAACTTTTTCAGGGGACTCTACATTCATCCTCTTAAGAACTTGCTTATCCTCATGGCGTGGGAAATCAAGCTGAAGGGAAGACCCTCCGAAACATTTTTGTTATGCAACTTACTTAGCCATTTCATAAACTACCCATTCCTTACAATCCTGCGACGGTACCAAACAAGCGATTAGCACAAGGATATAAGGCAGGTGCTGGGTAGCATCCGAGGGCCGAGAGAACTGTACCGAGGTTTCCTAGGGTACGCGCTGGTGCATAGCTTGATTTTCAAGTTGATGCTGGAGACTGGTTCAAGAATGGGTGTAAATTCATGATTATAAATAGTTGTAGTTGTAACGCTAATCAAATAAAATAAATGGGAGCTTGTTTCAAATAAGAAGGTCAGGCCATGCAGAATGCTGGAAACGGGGCACTTGACTCGTTGGGCCAGGCCGGCTCTCAGCTTGCTGATGCTGGCAAGGGGGCTGCCACTGGAGTTTTGAATGCTGGGAAGACAGCTGCGACTGGAGTTGCTGACACATCTAAGACAGCAGCAGGAAATTTAGCTGACACAGCCAAAGGCAAGGCTTAAGACGGCCTAAAATCAACTACAGGCAAAGCAACTTAGATGGCAACAAACGCCACAAACAAGGCGAACTAATTATCGAAATAAGCAATAACTAAAACCAATAATGCAACGTTGTAGGCCTCTAACAAGGCGACGAACTTGACAACTCAGGGAGCAACGGCCGTGACCAACACCATTACCAGTGGCACCAACAAAGCCGTGGAACAGATAAAATGATTATTAATTAGGCTGATAGCTATTCGTTATGAAGTCAATTCAGGAGGTGAGGTCCATTTGATAATTAATTTGAATGCTGATCCAGTCAATGACCAAGCTCATCGAGTAATACTATCATAAGGCACACTCTCATCGACCAGTTCTCTCAGACCTAAATTTTTAACTCTCTTCAGCTCTTTGATATTTAGAAAATCATGCTCAATTTCAATGACCCTAATTCCGACCTCAGGAAGGTCTCTGCTCGTCTCCTCTGCTAACTCCTTCACAGCAATGATCGCAACCTGGATGCCTTCGCAGTTATGCGCAATATGGGACTGCACGACGGAATAATAATCCTGAACTCGTTCCCAACAGAACTGCTAAAGGACCTCAATAAATTCAAAAGGGTGTGCGAAATGATTAAATCACTCGAATCAATCAAAGAGACTGTCTAGCCTGGTTTTCTATGCTGGTATATTGGGATTTAGTAGTATAAGGGCCTGTCTTTCCTGTACCGCCGGAACCTACCTACCTCCAAGTCCTTTATCGACCCCAAATTCAATATATTCGGAATCATGGTCCCTGTCAAGCGCATACTCAGTCCTATCAAGCAAATCCCTGTTAAGCTTGAGCCTCAATACAGGACCAATGAGGAAAGACTGTCGGCGCGCAATGTTGACACAAAGGGGTTCATCTAGCCGAACAAACAAGACATTCGGAGCACAAGGAATAGTGAGTACCAGGTAAGGCAGTCTGATACGCTTAATAATTATCTGAAGGATCGATTAAGGGATGAGTAGAGAAAAAACTCTACGAAAGTGGCCCCGAAGCGCTAGAATAACTACTTCAAGGCAGTCACATTTTCGGAGTGGGCTGAACTTAAATGATTTTCTAACATAACGATTATTATTGTGACTTTTTAATCTTCAATTTAATGCTTGAATGATTGTTTTTTGTTGACTTTAATTGTTCAAACTTTAGCCAGACTCATGAATCTTGATGTAGCTCGACATGTTTTTCCAAGGTGTGCATAGTTTACTTTCAAAGGGGTGTTTCTTATTTGAGGAGGTCATCTTCAACAAGTGGCTGATCGGTTACTGGGAAGTATCTAGGAAGTCTCAAAAAAAGTTTATAAATGATAATCGAGTAGTAGCAATAGCATGTCATGAAGAGCACAAAACAGGAGACAGAGATTTATATAATCCAGGTGCAAAGGTCGAGGAAGTTCAGCGATTTGCTGGTCATGCTTTTCAACCAGAAGTATTTGTAAAGCATCCCGTTAGTTAAAGATATGGAAAGGCTCAGCAAAAAGATATCAGAAATGAGCTAAAGTAAGGACTTTAAAGTGCTCTTGCTGATGGACATGCTCCTTAGCTGCAAGATCCTACTGCTAAACAAGCTGTTCCAAGTAAATTCGAAATAGTTCAGTTAGAAGACTGAAAAATAGCTGAGCGGGAAAGTCGACTTTATTTGTGACGAGATTATCGACTTCGAGATAGTTTAGACCAAGTACTAGTTCTAAAAACTGACATTGGAGGATCTCAAGAGCCAAGGGCCTGCTGGTGACTTTGAGACCAAAAATTAGTTTGTGAGGGTTCGCAATAAATTACTAACTTGCATATACTTGCTAGTAGAGATAATGGTGCGTATAGACAAGAAGGACAAGCTCTAAAAACTAATAATTGTTACTGAAAAGATCAGCAAACAGCTTAACTTTTACGGCTCTCATTTCAATTATCTGTCCAATAGCTGCACCATCTTCCTCAAAGCCAAAAAATGGAAGGAAGCAATCACTTACAGTAAGATGATGGTTTACGAAATCAATCGAGCATTTACTAAGGAAAAAAGCATGCTGCTGATCCTTGAATTGAACATGCTAAAAGCATAGTTCTACCACATGTCATCGTCGATATTCGAACAGCGCGTTGCTGAAGTGCTTCGAAACTTTAGGGAGGCAGACGAAAAATTCTTATTTCTATTGGAGAAGTAACTTGGAAAACTTTACTTCCTCTCCCACAACTTTCGGAAATCCATCATCTACTTACATAGAGCCTACCTAAAAGTCTAAGCTCAAGAAGAAAAGGCTGAGTAGATTATTCTGCTCGTGCTTGCTTAATTCAGGCTGATCAATTTACTGATCAAGTAGTAAATCGACAAAGAAAATTAACACCATGCTAAAATTTTGAAAGAGGCAGTATTGGGTCGTTAGCTAATTTTCTAAAAGTTTATTGTCAAAAGGTTCGTGCTGCTGGTTTAAAAAAATTAGGACATAGTGACTGTGAATTAGGTGAAACGAGCGTACATGATAAACCCATCAGAAAACTACGAGCGGAAAGTGAAGAAACTTGATCTAAACTTCGACGTATTTTCTAGGCTATAGGCGGAAAAACTCAAGAGTCTCGAGGAGTTGTAGACCAAATTCACTGAAAGGAAGTCTTAGACGGTCTAAGAACTGTTGCAAAATAATTAATTCTTTCAGGAACTCTCCAGAGACGAGCAGGAAGAATTCATGGAAATGAATATGGAATTGATCTGAAAAAATTTGCATATGCTTTTAGCACAGCGTTTGATTGTGGTTGTAATATATTTGAACTTCCTTATTCTTAGCAAATAAGTCTATTTTGATAATTGATCCAGAGAATAACTAAACAGCATTTATAATCACGTTTTCGTAAGATTCGTCCTAATCTGCTACCTGACTTCCTCGATTCGCCCGTCAAATTGGATCAACTACCCCTTGTCCAAGATGTAAAGTAGTTGATCATCAAGCAGGTATCCCTCCTCAGATAAAAAGTACTTCTATCCTTGGAAAGTAAACTCAAGTACAGGTTTTGGCATTGCAAATGCTATGGCCGATTTGTTAGCATTCCGCTTACAAATTTATTAAACTCGATTGGGGAGGTTGGAAACTATTTCGTTGAGGTTCTTGAGCTTGTTGGTTTCCTACAAAATGTTGGTGATTCTGAGCTCGATGTTGGTTGACTTCTCTGACAGCTCCTTGCGGATATCATTCTGAAAGATTCTGACGTTGCGCAACTAATGCTAGGTGGCAACGGTTATGGCCTCCATCTTCTTGATGAGCTCGAAAAGCTCTCTCTGCTCATGCTTGGTGCGCGAATTCTGAGTATCCTGGATCCTGAATATCTCTGATTTTATGTCATGAATTTTGGCATTAATTCTTTATTAAGTATCCGTCAAGGCCTTGTTGAATTTCATGTTAAGGTGGTCGTGGAGTTGCATGAGGTTGCTCTTTATATTCTCATTGACATTCGTCACAAGATGATCGAAGTTTACCATCTTGGCTTCTACCTTGAAGACGCGCTCCATTAGGTCCTGCACTGATGGATGCTTGTTCAGCACGTATTCACTATTCATTGATATTATAACAATACTTGCTTCATAGCTTTTTGGTAATTTTAACATGAATTCATTTGAGTCCCACACATCCCTCCAGAAGAACCACAAGTTCTTTGAAACAGCCATTCACGAGCGCATGGACAACTAAGCTCTCGCGGAACAGAACGAGGCGCTAAAACTCCAAGTCGCCACTCTGAATGATATCAATATAAAAATCGGTGGACTGCTGTCCAAGGCTCTGGAGGAGCTTAATATCAACAAGGATGAGTTGATCGAGCATCTCGAGCAGACAGAGTGCATAACTCCTCTGAACTATATCTAGGAGGAATGCTTGCCCTACCTCAAACCGTTATTCATATGCTACGAAAACAAGATAATGGCACTGTAGCAAGCCATGCAGAAAATGAGTGCCCAGGTGAAGGAGGGGATGGTCCGCATCACAACTCTTGACAAATAGCTCGAAGTCTACAGGTAATAGCTCGAAAAGAAAAATAATTACATAATATCGCTCTGTAGAGACGGCCACCCCGACGCTGGAATGGCGCAGACCTACAAGCGACTGCAGTAGGAGGATGTTAGACAGAAGGGCTAGATCATCCTAAAGGAAAACTAGCACATCTTGAAAAGCTTCGGCAATCTGCAGAGCAAACTGGCCACCTTCTAAGCATCTTACAACTAAGCCAAGAAGTCGAACGAACTTCTCCTGAATTAGATGATTGCCCTTAAGAGGTTTAAAGAATAGCTTTAGATACAATTGTAGGAGGCCTGCTCTATCAAAGATATACTCTAAAAGAAATACAAGCAGCTCGAGGACTAAAATCTATCTGCTGAAGGCGAGATCATGACTCTGCAGACCAGGCTACAAAAGGCAGAAAACTAAGCCCAGCTCTCGAAAGTTCAGGTGCAAAACCTGAAATCTTCAGCAACAGATCTAAACAGCAAATACTAAAACCAGACCTACTTACTCTAAAAATAATTAGAGGATCTGAAGAGGTCGTAGAAGAATCAGCAGCTCAAGAACTCCTAACTCTAGCGAGACAACGAGGAGCTACGATCCAGGATCAATGATCTTCGCAATTAGCACTCCAAACTCAAGTCTTAGTCACTTAGCATGCAGACTATGCTCGAAAACTATGATGCCAAACTAACTTCCCTTAAGCGAACTCACTAGCTTAACCAGGCAAGTCTACAGGCCTCAAAATAAAGATAGCAAGGGTTGATCCTTTAAGTAGACAGACTTTAACTGCTAGTGCATGAAAAGTAAGAAAAGATGCAACTGATACTTGATAGCAACCGTCAGGAGATTGAGGATCTTAAGCAAAGTTATGAGGCGATCATCAAGATCAAAAAGGGCAAGTAACATGCAATTGACTAAGACGAGGACTAGGAGAAATAACAAGCAAGATAAAGATAGAGAGTCAAGCGGCAGAAGTAGCGCTAGAGGTAACGTGCAAACCGGTAGCGGTAACGCTAGAAGATCAAGAACTAGCAGCTGGCCAAATAACAGCCGAACAAAGAAGGATTATCCGAAGTCTTGCGCTAGAAATTTTAATTCAACGAGAGTCTTTTGAGGCAGAAGGTTGAGAATATGACCTTAAAGATGGAAGACTTGGAGGAGCAGCTCAGAAAAAATAATCTTAGGAAAAAATAGCTTTAATTTTAGCTTGACAATAAAAGAAAAGCTTTAGAATTGTTGGAAAACGATCTTAAAACGTTTAAGCAAAGGGCCTCTAACTTTCAAAAAGAAAACTAGGAGCTACTGGCTGAGCTGAGCAGCCTGAGAAAGGATGAAGCGGTGAAATTGAAGGCAACTGAATCGCATTACACAAACTTGCTACAAAACCACTAGAAAAAGTGCAACGAGGCGTTGAAATAGAAAAAACGTTTAAAATAATAATTCATAAAGAAATTTTAAAACTTCGAGCGACAGGTAGAGTAGATGAAATGCAGCTACTAGCAACGCATCCGGGAGATCGAGCTGGAGAACATGCAGCTAAAGCGCAGGAAGTTGTGAAGTGCCTACTAGCTATAAGTCAGTGTTTGAGCTTGCAGATGTACTCTTTCTTCAATTAGCTCTAAAGCTTCAACAATTACTTGGATCGGATGTTTTATCGCTGTCGTTCGGCCATCACCTGCTCTCTGATGAGTTCCTTTTTGACATTCTGCTCATGCCGAACTCTCTCCTATTATCGCTTCTTTTTTAGATCCTTTATTTATCTTATCTCTTTCTCGAGTCGCCCTTTGAAAACTTTCATTTATTTGGCGCTCTCCTTCTCCTTCGTCTGAATGTGTATTTTTCGCAATTCTGACTGACTGCGGATCAAGGCCTGATTGCTAGCCTCCTGGAATTATATTTCCAGCTTCTTCCTTTGTGCCATAATACCTAGTTGCTTGACAGTCTTTTAATAATTAGCGGTTTAGAGCTTGCTGACTCGTAAAGTTATGCCAGTAGTTCTAATAGGTTCTCTGAGCATGTAATCATTTTCTGCAACTTTCCTCCTAACCAATTATTCCTATGCTTTATGAATGAGGTTAACTGAAGTTTGGATTTGCTTTGCTGCTAGGACTACCACCTGATTTTTAATTGTTCGCAGCAAAGTCTTGTACTCTGAGTGTTTTATTAATTTATCCATCAACTGAGAGACATTGCGATCGCTCTTTGGCATATTCATCATTACCTATGATATTTCCTACGTTAAGTAAATTAGCACTTAGTGATCGCCTTTGCCTTATTTCTTCAATCTGTCAACTGCTTTAATAAGCAACTTCTCATGCTAAGCGAGGTGGGAGTGTGATTCCGTTGGCATGAATAACTTGTGGACAAACTTACAGGCGGTGGAGGTATTCGGGAAGATATTGAGATGCGACTTGCCCTTGTTCCTTTGTAGTAGAATGTCTTAGTCCTAGTCTGATGAGCTGGAGAGGTAAGGACTCTATTTAAGGGGGCCAAATAATTTCATTCCTCAATTATGCCAATTCTTCTAGACGTCCGCAAGGCTGAGAATGTAGTTCTGCTGTGGTTTTACTTTGTTCAGGCCAGTGGCAAGGGCTTCATCCAGGACATCCAGATTCTTGAAAAAGAGTAGGTGCTTTTATTCCTGGAATAACTAGGATGCAAGACATAGACGCTCGAAGCACCCATGTCGGACTGCCTTAGGAATTTAGATATTGAATAAATCGGATTCTAACAGTTCAAGTTCCTGGCCAAATATTGCTTCTAGACTGAGCGGCCTGACGAGGATTTCCTGGACTAGGTCTAAGCCAAGCTCGGTTCCAAGATCCTTCAGAGCATTCCTTCCCCCTTGATCTAGCTCGGAGATTGTCAGCAACTTGATTAGCTTATTTAGAAATATAACCTCGACTATAAAGTAGCCAGGCTCTATGAAAATATCACTTTGCACAGCACTTTCGGACTGTCGTTTAGCACTTGTCTTCATATCCTCATAACAGCTAAGATCTTCCCGAATAATTTCATGAAGAAACGGATCAGAGAGCTCTACTATTTCTGCTGCGAGTCAAACTCTGGACTGGGGTCAGACGGTCTGCTTTTGTTTTTGTTAGTAATCGCTGTGGAACTCAGACAGAGCAACTAGTCGGCGATTCAATCAATCCAGAATTTCATATGCAAGAAGAACGGCCTTATGAATTTAGATACTCTTAGATATAAATATCAGTGAATCATCAATATCTGCCAAGGTACTTATGCGGGGGCGATAACATCGGAGTGTTGAGCTGCCAGTTCCTAGTTCTACTCTGGAATTTGTTCTTGCTGCTGTGGCTGCTCCCTCCACTTCTCTCACGAATTTCGTTTTCTCTAAGAGTCCTGTTTTTGTAGATCATTGAATCTCTCTTGGGAGGTGAGACTAATCCTCTGCTTATTTTGTAGTAGTTTGTTAGGCCTGGCCTAAAATTATTTTTAGGAGCTGGTTTGTAGTGGTAGAAAGGCAGGGGACTCTTGAATTAGGAGGCGTAATCTGAGGCCTTGCTTTTGCTGGAGTCCGAGTAGCTTTTCTCTTTCCAGCTGCTCTGCTGCCTAAAAGAGTTGCGGATCGAATTTTCGAAAGCGTCTCTTTTAATAAACAAG
Organism: Craspedacusta sowerbii; assembly: GCA_003687565.2. Lineage (NCBI taxonomy): Eukaryota > Metazoa > Cnidaria > Hydrozoa > Limnomedusae > Olindiidae > Craspedacusta > Craspedacusta sowerbii. The sequence continues at coordinate 66,263 of QQSS02077760.1, forward strand.
TCTTTGTACTCTTTGGAATAGCTATTGCATTAGATAGGCCGTTGATCCTTTGCCTTCAGCGGGGGCGGCAAGGGCAGAGGCTTGTCAGTTTGAATGCCTACACTCGTTTTTCGATAGTAAGAACAGGGACTCTTTGACTAATTAGACTAATGCTTTGCTGAAGTTGGAGTGAAGATCAATCCCGAGAATTTGGAATTTTCTGGGGAGACTATGCTGATTGCCTTCCTGAAGTCTTTGAGGTAGCTATGTGCAGGGACAATGGACTACTGCGAATGGCCTTTGGAATAAATGAGGCTATAGTGATTGTTCCAATAAAACAGCTGCGAAAAATTGATTTTACTACCCAGCTTTATTTCCACAAGGTTTTTAAAATATGTGATGCTCTCTTCAAGGTGCTGGGAGACGAGCAGAACGATGGCTGGATCCTTTTCGTCGCAGACGACTGAGAACTCGTAGCTTTCGTGCTTGACCTTCCTGATGGCGGTGAGGACTAGACATCTGAAGAGGAGAGAGGCGACTGGCTAAAGGTTGCTGGAAGGGTCGTTGAACTGGCTGGTGAGGAGCTCACTGACGTCCTCAGGGTTCTTATTAAGGGTTATTTTCTAAAGATTTTAGAACATTTTGGAAAAGGTTTTGAGCAAGACTCCTTTGTCCAGGAACTTATGCAGCTATTTGCTTAGGTGTCGCTCCTCAACCATGGTCAAGTCCGTTTCGTAGACCTTAGTGAAGAGATACTCCTTGTCCTCCTCGTAGTTGGGAGAGCGCTGCTTAACAAGCAAATTTTCGATAAAAAAAAAGGCCAAGGCGCGGAAGAGTGCATTGGTGTCGGGCCTGACCTTCCTGTAGAGGGGGAACTGATTGGTGATGCGAGTGTACTGCTGCCTGAGCCTGAGGGTGGGCAATTCCTAATGATCAGTAAAATTAGTTAAAGGGTAAAGGGCAGGCGCTTAATCCATGAAATTTAAAGAAAGTACAAACTGTTGGTTTGGTTATTTTAATGTCCAATATTAGAAGGAACTCCATAGTCAAACAGGAAACCAAGTGGACCGCCTTCTCCGTCGCCTCGCAGGATAGCATCTCTGCAGAGTTTGTCCCCCAGGTCCTCGAGAAGCCTCGGTTCGCCCCCTCCAGTCACGAACTTATCAGATGTAATTGTGCTCTACTATTTCAGTGTACTCTTTGTGTTGGGCTGTGTCTCAGGACTTTTCTTGCTGCGACTGAGTCTTGCTTTATGTATTCTAGATATCGTACTCTTCCTGGTTACAGCTGCATTTTGGACTGGACTTTTATTCAGTGATCCTGGCTACTTATTGACCTCCCTTAACTAATCCTAGAAACGATGCTACATTTGTCAGCTGGATGTAAGCAAATCGACCAGACATTGTTTCAGGTGCAATCGATGTGTGCTGGAATACGACCACCACTGCAACGTCCTGGACAAGTGCGTAGGTCAAAAGAATATGATTTGGTTCAAAGGGTCACTGATCATGTTGTTAGTGCAGTTGGTCTGCAAAATGACTCTGGTAATTGTGGTTTTGTTAAATGACTGACATCAAATTTGCTATTTCATCTCCTCTTCAAGCTGCTAGCTGAGCCGCCTCAGAGACTCCCTAACGTCCTCACTGTTCTCCTAAACGATCGATCTCAACAGGGGGTTCAGCTAAGCCAAAGCGGTGTCCGCGGGGTCTCCGACCCAGGTCTGAATAAAGATTCCGTTGGAGGGCTGCAGCTGAAAATTAGCGGCTATGTTATCGACTATGATGGTTTTGGCAAGGTCTCTGCCAATGAGGCTAAGGTCCTTAATATTGACAAAATTCTAAAATTTGGTGTGCTCCCTGTAGAGCCTGTAGGAGATCCAGCCTTAAGTGTCGATGACGTTGAGTATCCAGTCTGCGTACTACTTGACAGCAGCCGTGAAGATCACAATCTCGTAGAACTTGCTCATCTCCTTTAAAAAGATTTAGGCGAACGGACGGACCAAGAACTGTCCTTAGCCTTATTAGCTCTATTTATAGTGGACTAAAGTTTCGTCGAGATCGAGAACAAGAGTGTAGGGGCGCACGGTGGGCGGCAAGAAGGGAGGCTAAGGGAGGGGCAAGGTGGACTTGTGATTGGGCGGGTTGGTGATTAAAGCGATGGTGTCGGAAAGCTGCTGGAAGATATATCTGACCTGCTCGGCAAAGAGTTTCCTACTGACATAGACCTCGTACATAATCTCCTTGAGAAAAGGAAAGGAGGAGAGTTATTAGAGGGCGGACTGGATCTTGGAGTTATTTGAGGCAAGCACGTTGAGCTAGATCCCTCGCTACAGGTTTAGCTTGTTTCGGTTGTCTACGTACGAAAAGAGGTGCTTGACTGTCAGCAGCTCGTCGCTCAACCCGACTCCTTGCGAATCCATCATCTCTAGAAGCATCTCTGGTCATACACGTACGCTTATTGTTATTATGCTGTTATTATGCACGTAAGTTACTATGTTGCTTAGCTTGATCATTTGTCCTTCGTAAATTTCCAGGAGGAGAAGTCCGTAGATTGTGATGCTTTAGAGGAGGAGAGTTTGTTCGAGGATGCGTTTTTGCTTGCCCTCCTTGAAAAGATTGACAAGTCCCTCACTATTGGCGAGGTCGAGGATCTCAACAAATTTCTGGCAGTGGAGGAACAGAGATTACTGAAGATCTATCTTGGAGGCTATTTGGTTTAGAATTTCTTAAGAAAAAAATAGCCTTTCTAGGTCGATAGAGGAAAGTTTGGTCTTGAGGTCCTAACAGTAGTCCGTTGCTTCAGTTACTTTCGCCTTCGCTTGGATTGCAGGCAGTTTCACTTATTTTCGGTCTTCGAAGATGATGTTTCGGTTTATGCTGTTCTCGAATTTGGCGGCGTACTCTCTGACTTTCAAGCTGTTAAAGGACAGTAGGTTGCTCAAGTCCTTTTGTCCCTTCTTTTTGTTCATCGCTTAAACAATCAGGGCGACTTTAGACTCTCTCATTTCATCTTTGAATTACTTTCTTCTCTTTTTGGCCTTGTTAGGAGACTGATCTTGCGTATTTTTGACTCGACTACGCGCCTTGTAGGATTAAAAGACGAAGTTCCTGAACTTAGGCTTTTTTTAAATCGAGAGCCTAACAGGCGATTTGGCAGGCGAGATACTTCTCGGTGAGACCTTGCGCTGGAAATTGCGTTGGTTGGCCTTGAGCTAGGGGAACTAGAAGAGAAGGGGCTGGGCTGTCTCCTTTTTGGGTAGCATCTACAGACTTTGCCTCATCGAATAATTAAATATCACAGTCTCCCTTATTCCAGACATTCATCGGCCCGGATGAACACTTTCGTCCGCTCCATAACCTACCGCTATTTCAAAATTGTACGAAGGTCGTTAACAAGGCATTACCCTCTCTGCTTCTACTCGAATACCACCTCTGTGTCCTAACCTTACCACACCAAAAGCATTCTCAAGTGAGACTAATTGGCTTTAGACTTGATCTGCTAGAAGCGTCTTATCTTATTAAGCGGGACCTTCAAGCAGGAATTGTTCTTGACTGACTGAAACTTGATAAAAGTGAGACAAGTGGAGAGAGTCAGAAACCTCCTGCCGAAGCCTTTGAACTTGCCTTATTAGTCGTGCTTGAACGACTTGCTATTCAGCTTAACCAGACACTCTGCTCCTGCCACTAGTGTCTAGACTGATTCCCTGACTCTGTTCTATCGCTCAGAAAAACAACTGGATATACTGCTTTTAGCTGAATTCGGCTGTTTGGCCTTGAGGTATGACTGGTAAATTTGAAGAACTTCAGCACATAGGCTTCTTAGCTACAGATTACCCTCTAACGCAGGGAGCAGGTGGGCCAGGTGCTCCGGACGAACAAGAGGACGAAGATGCTCCAAACGTTCCTGCTAGAGCCGGTCCTCAAGGAGAAGTGCCCTGGCCTCGAAGGCGAAGGCCAGTTATTATAACATATGCAGTTATAGTTTGAGAATTTAGTCAAGGTTCTGAGAGGCTAATTGTTTTCGAGAGCAGGGTTCTACTCCAAGCCCATCCTTTACAGCAATCTCAGGTTCATCCTACACGACACTCTCCACGTCCCCTTCTCACCAGTTCCATGAGTACTTCACTGCCGTACACGCCATCCTCTCCCATTAACTTAAGTCCGATCCTGAGCATGCTTCTCCCTATATCCATTACGGTAGAGTCTTTGAAGTTCTTGAGAGCTACGAATTTGCGAACTCCTTGCCACTGTTCATCAACAAGCGCAGCACCAGGCTCAACCTAAATTCCATTAAGGCCTCCCTCTTCCTCTTTTTCTCCATGAAATTCGACTATTAACTGGTACGCAACGCCATGACGTTCTACAAGCTCTAGCTAACCGAGCAAAACTAAAAATTATTGGAGAGTCCTTTGAGCTAATCCAAGACACAGTCACTGGATTGCATACTCGGTGACTACAACAAGATCCTGAACGCTTTGATGTCTTTGGGCAAGGTCATCCCTCATAATTATTACAATCACCTGCTCGACATCTTTGCCAAGTACAATGAATTCAAGAGGGATAGGGAGTTCATCGATCTGGCCTAGCTGATCTACATGCTGGCTTTCTGCCTGGACAGCAAGCCATTCGTTCAGAAGGCGCGGACCCTGCGAGAGGAGTCGGATGAATTCTCACAAAACTCTGGACTGGAAATCGGCTATCTGCCCTAATCCTTGCTTAATGGCTATGTAAAATAGGTTCTTTATAAATAGTTTAAATAGACACTGACATTTGGCAGTACAAATTAGCCCGCTCTGATGTAGTCGCTTGGCAAATTTAGGAAATCCACTGATACCAAGAAGGAGCAGATCGCTGCTCTGTTCAAGCATCTCAAAGATGGCATCAACAAGAACCTTACCAACTAGCAAGTCATGCTCCAGAACAAGCAGATTGAGAAAGACCAGATCAACGGGCTCGATTAGAAAATCAAGGTCATTTCGTAACTCAACTAGGGCAAGGCAGTTATCAAGTCGAAAGCCGTCCGCATCCGGACCAAGCAGAGATAAAAAACCACCAAAAAGGTCTTTAAGGAAAAATAGGTGTCAGGAGGACGGACAAACATCAACAAGTGGATCGACTAGATCGTGGAACAAGAATGGTCGTCGAGAGAGTCGAAGAGCGGCTGGAGCGAAAAGCGGAGACTGGTAACGGGAGTGCGGATCCAAACACTGACTTGATCGGTAATCTTCAGAAGGCATTATATAAGTGGATTAATACGTCATCCACGGATAATATTATGCAAGATTTATCAAAGCCGAAGATAGTCTTCATTATCGGGCCACCTGGTTCCGGCAAGGGCACTCAGTCCGCCAAAATACTCCAGGATTTTCCATTCCAGCATCTGTCCACTGGCGATTTGCTAAGAGCGCAGATCGATTTGGATACGCCCCGGGCAAGGCAAATCCAAAAAATAATAAGCGAGGGAAGGCTGATATCGAGCTAGATAGTGGTAGAACTGTTGATTAACAAATTCAAATAGCTGGGGAATTCAAATTACCTACTTGACGGATTTCCCAGGAATTAAGAAAATTTGGAGACATTCAAAAATCTCCTTGGAGACAAAGTTGAGGTCAAAGGCTCTTTGTATTTTCAATGCAAGAATGAAACACTTATCTACAGACTGCTCAAGCGAGGTCTAGAAAGTGGACGATCCGACGACAAGAAAGAGGTAATCTCGCTGCGTATCAACACCTACTAAAACTAGACGAGGCCTTTCCTAGAGCAGCTCGAACGTGGCGGCGAGAAAGTAACCCGAGTTGACTGCGAGCGCAGCGCTGAAGAGATCTACGAGGACGTCTGCATGTCACTAGAATCTTTCGGCTTTAAAATGTTTTGATGTGAATAATGTGATGATAAGATAGGATGATCACAGGAAGTAAGGCAGGATGTTTTTATAGCTGCTCGAGTTTATTGACTTTGAAACTGTGTCGAAAATGTAGAATTATTTTTGGCCATCTTGACGCACTTTCATAATGCTCGCTACGTTGTTGCACTTATAGCAGTAGTTGGGTGCTGACCAGATGGTCACAAGCCGCTTGTGGTCGAACCAAAACTGGTAGCCTTCCTGGACTAGCTGATGTGCCCGGGCTATCAGCTCCAGGTCATTCAAATAGCAAAAATCTCTAACGGGCTTCGAACCGAAGAACCAGCCAGCCCCTCTAGTGTTCAGCCTCCAGGTCTAAATATCTTAGGGATCAGACCACATCAAGTCGCAGAAGGGCCCTTAGTGAGGAATCTCAGATTTTCGATCGATCGTTCGGATCTGGTCGATGGTCTTGATGCTAGGTGACAGTCCTCCGTGGATGCATAGAATGCTGCCGTCGATCAGCGCGCCCAGCGGCAGATAATCAAACACCTAGGAACAATACAGCCAGGGGTGTGGACTGCCGTATTTCCTGATGATCTCCTCATAGAAGCCGTAGGTTCTGGTGATATGCCTGGACTAGTGATTTCCCCGCAATAGCACAATGTGACTCGGATATTTTACTTTCAGTAGCAATAGCAATTGAAGAGTTTATACCGAGTTGTAACCTCGGTCGACGAAATCCCCTATAAAGACGTACTTGCTCTCTGGCAAGGGTCGGCCCACTTCGAAAAGTTCCAGCAAGTCGTAGAATTGTCCATGGATGTCTCCGCAAACGACGATCGGCGATGAAACTTCCAGCACATTCGACTCGAGCACGAGTATCTCCTTGGAGAGTCGGCAGAGCAAGCGGTGCTCCTTTTCAGAAAGAAATTTGCATTGTTTGACTTTTTAAATACACTTATCAATGTCCATTTTAAAATGGGGATTCACTTTTCGACTTTGTAGCAGACTTTCGTCTTACCCTTCTTGATTTCCACTTTTCTGATTTAGAACGCTCCGATCTAGCCAGTCCGGTGGACGTGCGTACCGCCGCAGGGGATGGGCTTATAATCGCCGATCTGAAGAGTTCGCAAGCATTTGAAATCCTTTTAGTCATCATTCTACAACAAGTATCTCACAGGTAAATCGTCGTAAATCAATTTATGACAGACATATTAAATTCTTTTTGCTAATTATTATTTTGATAGGCTGGACACCCCATCGTATTCCACGTTAGGGCCGTCTTAGTAGTGGTACGCCTTCCCGGGCTTTAAATCTATCTGTAAAGCCTAAAGAGCAGCGTCGATAATATGACCTGCAGTGTGCAGTCGATTATGCCAACAGCGCATTTCCTTATCTACCTTCAAAAACACCTTTTGGCCAGTCTAAAATTTCCCTGACTAGATTTCGCAGATGTGATCGACTTTGTCAGCCTGATAGATAACCTTCTTGACTCGTGCAGTTGCATCTGTTGATCGAAGGACGCCTTGATCGGAGGGTTGACCACCTCCTTGAGGATAGAAGGGAGTGATGTCGAGATTGATAATAAGAGCATCTCCGGAGTTAACCTCGAGTATCTGCGCCTCAGTTTCGAGGATATCAGGGTGCCTGAAATGGAGCAAAGTGGTTGATATCATAAATTAGTTTTGTCAAAAATAGGACTGTTACATTAATCTGATATTAATGAGCTTGAGGCTCAGATCAACGACCAACAGACCCACTCTCTTCGACCATTTTGACAACCGTACTCAGAATGATCGAGACTTGGCCAAAAACGCCAATCTTAAGTTTAGGGATTCCTTCCACGCTTTTGCTAGAGAAACTCAGAATAAGGAGGTCATTGACAGACATCGAGGAGGCGTTAAAAATGTCAACCCCACTATCCGCAGCTTCAATGAGATCGAGCAATAGCGATCTCGATATGATTATAAGACAGGCTTCGTGAGCAACTAGATGCCATAATGCTTCAAGAGCACTCAGCATTGGTATTAACGCAATGACATTAGGAAGCCTTCTCTAGGGCGCTAAAGCTATGAGACCGACATTTTCGGCAGAGTCAGAGACCGGAGTTTCTTGAATTGTCATATTCCCAGGCTAAGCTTGGTGGCCACAAAGGAACCTCCTCGATAGGATTTGGTAGGATTCTATTATACAAAGAGGCCCACTGTCTAGCGAATAAAAAAAGAATAGAGGCCGGCAAGGAAAGAGGGACTGGTAGAACTCCATGTGATGAAGCAAGCGGTAAGCTAGAAGGTTGGGTTCAGGTAGCGTCCTTTCAGGGGCAGGTAGCTGAAATAAATACAAATAAAAATCGGGGCCAAATGAAAAACTTATCAAATTACGGATTACTTGCATTAGCGCTAGGCGAGTTCCACTGCCAGCTTCATCCCTTATTTCAGATGCTTCCTGATCAGGATTATCCCTTTTTTAGGCGGACTTTTATTCCTGCAGGTTACGACACTCCTCACCTTCTACTTGCGGTTTTGTCTGATCTGGACTTTGATCCGGGAGTACCAGTCGTCATGGATGAGTGGACTGCAGGCACTGAACTTTTCCTTGGCCCTAATATTCTGGATGTAGTTGCGATCCATGGCTTCCAGAGATTTGGTTCGGAAACCCTTGTTGCCCCGTGCCTAGATTTTCATAAAGAAGTCTTGATTCTTGCCCACTGGTCAGGATTGCACTTCTAGGACTGGAGATTGCTTAGGCGAAGGCTTAGTCCTCCAGCATTGGCAGAATGAGTTTTCCCATGAAGTCATGCTTGTTGGATGAGTCACCGATAAGCTTGTCATTGATGTTGAGTATCTTTGTAGGGTTTATTCGAGTCCTAATCAACTGGGTCTCATTCACTTCAGTTCGAATCAGGTCCACGCCCTTCGCTCGGATTGCTGAACCTTACTACTCGATCAGTCCGTGGATAGCGCGCATATTGTAATACTTGGCCGACTAAAGATCATCTGATAATAATTGTACACATCTGGATGTAGCATACTGAGAGCTGCTTGTAAGCCTACAACTAAACAAACGTGTTTTTTAGGTACCAAGCATAGCAGAGTGCCTTTTTTAAGAGAATGAAGGCTTCCTGCTCCTGCTTAACCTTCAAGAGGCACTACCCGATCTTCAGACAAGATTCCATAGCTATCGATAAAAAAATTTTATTTTTTTGAGTAAGCTTGCGCTGGTTAAAATGAGACTAAGTTGTTGAAAAGGAAGATCGCGTGGAAGGGCTTGTTGAGGGCCAGAAGGAGGTCCCCAAAAAACCTTAGGATTACTATAACTGGCCCCTCATTTTCGCCGATTTCTTTCACTTGGATGATCTACCGGACTACATCTAAAAGATGGTCGACGTCCTCGTTCTTTAAGTAAGTGTTAATGTCGGCCCTGCGTTTTAGTAGGGAATGGACGCACCTCAGGTAGCTTGGGAAATTGCTTAGCACTTTTAGTAGCTTCATTTATTATCTCTCCCTGACGCCTTAGCGTTTAGGGCTAGAATTTTCGGTTTAACGTAGATGACTGCTGCGGTGAGGTGTAGCTTTCGCAGTGGTCGGCTAAATTTTTTAAGTCGATTTGATGAGCTACTAGGAGTGATGTGGGATGACAGCAGCTGTCATAAAATGTGTGTGCTAAGATTACTGAATGATTTTCATCTTGAGAGAAGTCTGGGAAGTAAATGAGACTGTCCTATGCCTGGATGGACTCCTGTTAAATAAATTATTTTACATTTAAAGTCAATTAAGTCCTGGAGCGGTAGGGAAAATGCCCTGTTTCTTCTACATGAATTTGATCCGGAAGTCCTCTATCTTCAAGATCGGCTGGTTTTTACGGTACTTGAATTTCTGGATTCGGTCTCTGATTTTCTATCGTTTTAAGAATTAACTGGCGAGAAGTTTTAAGGGCATAGTCGGCTTCACATTATTGAAGGATTTGCGCTATTTTGAATCGCAGGAAATTGAGTCGCAACGATGAGTGGCCGGCCTTTTAGACAAAGCATGCGGTATGGTCGATCCTACTGAGAGTAGCTTGGCCTGGTTCCTTATGTTCTACTGGTTGATACGCTATGTGAGTACAGAATGACGCTGCGAATACGAGGTCCTAACGGAATTAAAACTCCTGGAAAGGAAAGAATTTTTCCTTTGAGTGATGCTGGTGAGGTGGGTGATGTGTGCTCGCCTATTCTGCTAATGACTCATGAGCTCATTAAAGCCAATATATCTTTGATTGCTCTTCATTATGTAGAAAATATAGGAGAATTATAAAAAGAAGGCGTAATAGGCAGCTGACCAAATCAGTCGCAAGCTCGACGTCCTCTACAAGTTTAAGTCCTTTAATAATTGGCTCAAGAATGTCATTCTCACTGAAAAGGCGCATTAGCTCAAAATGGCCTTGAAGAACGAGTTGGACCTCAGCAAGGCCGACTTCATGCTCCACGTTCTTGATATCGGCTGCGGTAAAGGCGGCGACATGAAAAAGCTAAAATCTGCGGGAGTGGGCCTAGTAGTTGGCGTGGACTTTTCATAAGCATGCCTAATCTAATACCGAAAGCGGTACAGCAAATAGCGGTAGATCTTCAAACTGCATCTCTAGCAAAAAGACTGCGGAATATAGCCCTAGTAGTTCATGAAAGGGTTCAAGAATGTGAAGTTCGATCTGGTGTCGAGCCAGTTCAGCATGCACTACATGTTCAAAAATAGGGCTTCCGCTCAAAATCTTGTCAGAAATATGACTGCCAATCTCTTTAAAGGCGGTTATGTTGTGATGACACTTCCTGATGCTTACTCGATCACCAAGAAGGTCTTTGTTTAGAAGAACCGACAGGCTGACGGCAGCTTTCTCTACGACAATAACAACTGCGCTATACGCTTCAAGCAGTGCAAATAAACCTACTAAATCTTCGGACTCGAGTATTAATTTTACTTGAAAGGGTCTCTGGGAGAAAGAGATGGCTAAAAAATTTAGTTTGTCACCTAGTGGCTGGTGGATCTTGACTATTTGGAGCTTATGTTCAAATAGAATGGTTGCAAGGTGGTATAGTCTCTCAACTTTGTAGATTTTTTCAAGAAATACAAATCTACTCACGCTAAGTCCCTTGAGTTTTTCGGGCTGAAGTTCAAAGAGAGCGAGGAGATGAGCTAGTAATTCTGGTAGAATGTGCATTTATACCGAGTGCTAATCGTAAAGAAAATATCTGGAAGCAATTTCATCGACTACTCCCGGAGTGATCGAGCAAGAATGCTGAATGGTCTGAACTTGGTCTGAACCGTAATGATTATAATCACTTTGACTTTATTTTATGCTCTAATTAGATGACGAGTTTCCGTAGCTGATCCTTCTCCAGCCTGCAGAGCCTGTTTTCTTCTTACAGGTTGTTAGCCCTGCGTTGTGCCAATTCTTCTCTAAGAGTCAGTTAGCCGACCTTCTCTTTCAGCATGCTGATTTCATTCTCCAGGATTTCAATACGGAGGGGTTGGCTCTTCTTCGCTTTGGAGTGCTATTTTTATTGGCTTTTTTCGCTGATTATGTTAATCAATTTATTTTAATTTTTATGGGATTTTTCCTTTCTGCATACTTTTAAAGGCTTGTAAGTCTCGAAGTACTATTTTCTTCGCAACCTCAATTCGAGGGTAGCTGAATGTTGCAGCTGGATAATACACTTATCCTCCTGATCGGTCTGCAAATCCAATAATCTCACACTTTTTTTGGCCATTATTTCGTAATGCTCCTTGCTTTTCAAAGAGCAGAGCAGAAAAATTAGAATTTCTTGCTCAAGATCAGCTTTGATCTAAAATGACTCGGAAAACTTGCAGCAATGGTCTACCACAACTTCAGAACGGGTTTAAAAGGGCTATTGACCAGGCAACTTGAGTTTGACTTTGAACTGTACATTTTAGGTGAAAAGTTTGTTGGAGACAACCAAAGGCTCGAGGAGGATTCCTTGGCGTGTGATCCGGCTTTGAAACTAGTCGTTAAGCATAAAATAATCAACTATTTCTGAAGGATTCTCTTACCTTTTTGAGCAAGGTCTGGCTCCCTGCCAAGGCGTTTTTTATTATCATGTTCATCACCTACAATTATATTTTACTGCCTCCCGTCTTTTGCACCATCACCAGCTATTTGAAGTTATTCACCACCACGTGCACCTTGCTCGTCAGCACCTGCTCCTACTTTGAGCATGCGTCCAGACAAATCCCTCCGTCCTCGGGCAGCAGTCCAAAACTGAAAGGAAGGAGTATCTGTGTGATGCTAAGCGGCTGAGGTGGCTTGTCGGGCAGTATGTTAAATTTGTCCTTTACCAATTCTACAAACGGTTTTCTGAAATCTTTTAGGGCCAGATAGTTGGATAGAATCAGGGCGTCGAAACAATTTCCATCGTCATGGACGATCACTGAGTCCACCCTCACATGCCAGGCGTATTTCCTGGAGAGGATGTTCAGTGAGCCCAAGTCGAATGACTTCGATTTTAAGAACACAGCAGTAAGGACTTCCTGCATCTCATGGCTTTTCTGCCTGGCTTAGTAATTTATGCCGAAATCTACAATGAATTTTAAAGAGCCTTAGTTAGGTCGTCCTTATCTAGGCGATGCTATCTAGGCCCACACCTTGGCGATGACTCTAGTCCGGCCCAGAGCGAGTTCGAGTGCGCCTAGCTGGGAGGAGTAGTGAACTTAGAAGGACCTGGACTAGAGTAGCTTGCGGAAGTCAGGTCGGAGGGAGTGCTGCAAGGCGAATAGTGAGAGAGCGTGTTCATTGGAGGAGTAGGTGAGCATATTAATTAGGATTTGATCGCTCCGTGCTAATGAAAAAGAATATTATTTAGTTCAAGCTGGATGAGTCGGGGATACGCCATCCCGTAATAAACGGCATCTAGCTTGTCAAGCGCCCCCTCCTCTCTTTAGAAAATCGGCTCTTGAATGGGCCTGCTTTCATTGTAAAGAGCACTGTTGGCATCTCGCAGAATATAGCTAACCCGCCTTGTTTATATCGCAAGGACAACTTGATTTTCATGGCTGGAAGACAGATCGTGCATCTACATACTGTGGTAAACAAGCTGAACTACAAGAAGGTGAACGCGAACATCGATGCAGTGACTTGCTGGTGCGTCGACTAGACTTCAGGGGGTCTCGCGATAGCATACACACGAGGCGACAAAATATAAGGCTTCTAAGCTATGCCTGAAATCCTTTACGAGAAGTTTGGGAATTAGATCATCATCCAGTCGAACTGCTTTAAGTGTGGCACGCAGGTCAAGCTGCTCTACGTGGGCGAGGCCTATGTGCTTGCCTGGGTCACTGACTTGCAGATTGAGTCCATGATCACCATGAAGGGACTGCTCTCAGGACAAGAGTCGACTTTCACGATGGAAGCGTAGATCGTGGCCTTATTCTTGGACGAGACGGTTGAGCCGGTCAAAGCATTTGCTCTGAGCAAGAGCTGTTTATACTAATTGGACAAATAATTGAGAGTCTCAGTGGTAATCCACAAGTGCCAAAGTTAAGATTAGAAGTACATAGGGCTCAGTGTTATCACCATTAACAAGCTCTTTGTCTTGGTCACCTAGGCAGGTTAGGTCCAGCTCTTCTCCAATGACTCGGCCGTGCTTATCTCGAGGAGTAAAGTCCCAGTCTAAAAGAGCACGGTGAGCGCCATGACTTCCTCCAAGGAAAAAGTTTTCATCGCAATGAGGGGCGTCTCCTCGATTTTCATAGTCGAGGCTTTCTCCCTCTAGAAAGACAATTTCATAATAAATTTCAATAGGATCGACTTCCTCGTGCCCCTCTTCAAGGAGTTCCTGCACCTGTCCGAGAGCAGTGGCACTGTCGCCATGACCTTCACCCACAAAATCAAGTTCACCTAAGGTATTCACAGTGACTCTCCTAATATTGCTATCATCGACGCCAAAGATCGGGAAAAAGGGCTCTAGGCCCAAAGCGGATCTTTAAAGGAGTAGTAGCAAGGGTAGGTGCAAGTCTGCTATGCTACATTTCATTACATGTATCACCAGGGAGTCGCCCAGCAAAAGTTAGTCGATGACTTATTTGCTGAGTAGACTATGGGTAGAGTGGAAAAAATCAGCCTCTATGAAATCGGCAAGTTGTGCGCAATTGTCGACAACTATAACTGCGTTAAGCTCATCAGGCTAAAGTTCCGAAGGGAGGAGAGAGTCGAGCTGTCCTTTAAATTCGTGTAGAAAGTTGTCTCGCTAGACATCAACATCCTGGGCACGCTTCTCATCGTGAGCTGCAAGGACCTACTGCGGATTTTCAGCGTCCTTTCAAACTCAATTTAGAAGATCTACTCGGAGAACGTGCAGAACTGCTTCACAGCAGTCTTCAGCAAGTGCAACAGGTACTTCGGCTACACCTTCAATTCACAGATCTTTGTGCGGAACCTCTACACCTACGAGATAGTCTCTCAAATCACATGCCACAACTCTCTCGTCAGGAAAATTTAATTCCTCAACTATCACTACATGCTCTCCTATTCCCATAGCGGTGTCTATATCCACGAGACCACCTTCTTCTCCAAGTAGTTCGACTTCATCGACAGGAGACGTAAGATCCTTTTGGCCAAGGTTGACATCATCCACCTCATTCTTCTGACCTACCAGGAAGGCGGGTTCTTCGAGGTGAAGTCGCTGGTGAATGAAAACTACGAGCTGAGCTTCGAGCTGCCTGAAAAGCTATCAGCCTGCGATATAATTATTTACCCTGAATAAAGGTGTCTAATAATTGCCCTAAACAATGGCAACATAAGGGTGTATAGCTGGCCCTTCTTGTAGGCCGGCATCGACTAGATATCCTACATAGACTATTGCATACACTCCAGTCCCATCACCTGCATGGTCCTCAACAAGCTCGAAAAGACGCTTGTCAGCTGTGGGGAGGACGGAGTGATTGTGCTCAGCTCGCTGATCATGTACAGCGAGGGAGAGTGCAGCGAGTACGAGAGTTACTACGAGAGCATAGCCGATACGGCAACTAAGCTGGACTTTCACAACAACAACTATATAAAGAAACTACTCATAAGCAACAACAAATCAGAGCTCTAGGATAAGGCTACTATCAAATCCCTTAAGGACCGGATCTCAGCCTGCAACTCCATGGTCGTCGAGTTCGATCATCTCATCTTCAAGAAGGATAAGCACGGCTTGAAGTTCAGCTAGGAGGTCTTAGCATTCAAGGACTCCCACGACCGGGAGTGCGATCTGGCAATCAAGAAGATAGAGAGATAGTCGGCCTAGGTATTGCGGACTCAGCAGTAGAATGAGCGTGAACTGAAGCGAAGAGTGGCTTGGATCAAATAGCAGATCCAATAAGAGAGCAAAGGAATCGAGCGTAGACTAAACTAATTGTAGTAAACGAATAGCAAGAAGATCCTGGATTACTACAATCTCAAGGACAAGCTCGAATAGAAATTTCTCTTTAAGAAGATCGCCCTCAAGTTTATTCACAACCTCACCATCGACTCCCAGCGCGCCAAGTTCAAAAGGGCCTTAGCCACTCTGCAGGAAAAGGAGAAGCAGCTCGTTAGCGCAATCGACTTGAACCAAGAGGAAATCTAGCTCAACCGGAGGAAGTACTAGATCCTGAGGTACGAGATTCGAGAGGAGCAGTTCTGCATGAAATACGAACTGCTCTAGAAACAGCAGCTGGGCAACACTTAAAAGTACTCAATAGAATTCCAGTCAATCAACGCCAAGATTTTCAAGCTCACTCTCATGATCGACGAAATGCAGCGACTCAATTAGTTCCTCATCGACCTCAAGAACGAACTTAAAATTTAGATCAGCAATCTCTCTGAAATCAAACTCAAAAATCCCTCTCCGGACAAAGACGACATGGCCCATGAGCTCATCAATATTAAAAGCAGGATCGACGTCTCTTAGTCTAGAGTCGAAAATTTGGAATCTGCAATTAGGAAACTGAGGAATTAGATCGATCTAACTCAAAAAGGTTACGATGAGACGGAGGTGATGGTGAGACGGCTTGGCGAATGCCTATTGGTGTGCCAGAACAACAGCGTGAGGCGACTCCAGTCTATTAAAGAAATTATGAACCGAAAGAACAAGTTGGGCAGAACACTAGTCTAAAAGAACAAGTATCTACAAGTCTCAAAGCGAAGACGAAAATAGCTAAGGGAAATCCTCTTCAAGGAAAACTCCAGACTCAACAGTCTTTATGATCAACTCGAAAAGCTGCTTCGTACTAACCCCGATGAGATGGTTAGCAAGGCTCACGAGCTCATCAACTCATACAACCTGCGGTCCGAGCCTGATCAGCTTTAGCATTTCGAGATCGGACTTTACCAGCTCAAGGAGGAGAGCAAAATGCTTGAGAACGAGCAGAAGCTGGGGATGAAGATCAGAGGTCAGCTGCTCAAGAACTGGAGCAAGCGGTAAAACGAAAAAAAGTTCTACCTGTAGTAATTCAACAGCATAAGGTACGAAAACATCAAACTGGAATAAAAGCTGAAGTGTTTACTAATCGAGGAGGATGTTCTCAAGGACCAGAACAACTTTGTTGATAGGAAGCCGCTTCCCAAACCCAAAAGCAACCGACCCACCCCTTTCCAGCTCAGGCTAGCTCAGATCGACTCTGCTCGGCAAGCCCTGGTCAGCAAGCAAAGTGACCACATGAAGAGGCGTAGTAAGAGTTTGCACCGGCTCTTCGAGAGCCAACTAAATAAAGTGCACGACAGAGAGCAGAGTCAACGAAGATTGCAAATACTGAAGGAAACATGAAGAATAATCAATCAATCATTAATAGAAAAAACTATATTTTTGCTTGCACACCGACACCAAAGGCAGTCTCCGCTACATCTACACTAGCACGCTGTTGCCCTACTGAAGAGGACTCCGATCCTCGATATTCATGTGGTGCATCACTACTCCCAATAGTGAATACAGGTAGCTTCTGCCAGGCTCAAGACAATCGCAGGCAAGAGCTCGCCAAGTCTGCTACCGGAGATGCTGGAAGAGGAGTTCATCGGGCTAGTTGCAAGAGTCAACCAGCTCCCTGAGCCAGGTGAGCGGATGCTACTCCTTGAAACGCAAGAGGGTAAATGTCTCCCCCTAAATAAAATTATTGTACCTTTGCAAGATATTGCGGGATGTAAGATTCTAGTTGAAAGTCCCTTGAAGCAACTATGCGCCTAGCTCTGCGCTTAGCTACTTGCCCAGGCACGCCTTGCACCCTGCCAGAAGTCCCCCCAGCACGAAAAGTTCGATTTCCTAATCCGCCTGAGTTTATTATTCAGTCCTAAGTTTGTAGTCCAAAAGCATGAGACTAAAAGTGAGAATTTCCCAATGCTGAGTATGGAGGAGCTGGGGAAGTCGTCCGAGCTGAGGGTTGAGGGCACTGGCATTGCGATGGAGGTCGTTGATGGCGGTTAGGAGAGAATTGACCAGTGAGTTCCTGAGCTGAGCGGAGAGGGTCCTGAGGAGGAGGGGCTAGAAGGTGAACTAATCGTGGAGGACGAGGGTGATCCTCTGGCAGAAATCGTTAAAGAGTGTCATTTAAAGAAATTATTTTGAATCCTCATCTATATCTTCATTTTAAATGGCTCTTCCCCATGTATTACTACCGGCAGTAGATCGGTATGCTCTGCTGCTCTCTCCTCCCCAGGCTGCTCGTGCACAACTCGCTCTACTTTATTACTAAGCTCTACTACTACCAAATCAGCTCGCTCTAACACTTTTTCACCTCGATCGACTATTGGTCCTCCTCTGACAACTCCTGAATTTTCTTTTTTTCCAACGAAGAGGCCGACTTAGTTTAAATTTTATGAATTATTTCTCTGAGCTGGCTAAAAAGCATCTCGTCTCCTTAGCTCAATGAGCACTTCGATTGAGATATTGACATTGATTACGCGGCTGGCTTTTCTTCCATTTCAAAAGGAAAGTAGGTTTTCGGCTTGATTCGTTAGCCCAGTTGAGTCGGCTGAGAAGGCTAAATTGACTGGGTCGGCTTAAAAGATTAAATTGGCTATTAAGGCTATGATGGAGTGGGTTTGTAAGGCTCGGTCGACTTAAATGTTTGAGCAGGCTGATAAGGCTGGGTCGGCCCAAATGATTGAGTGGGTTGGGTAGGATTAAACAACGAAGTCGGCTGATAAGGCTATTATGGTTGAGCCGGCTTGTAAGGCTAAGTCGGCTTAAATGGTGGATAAGAATCAATAGGCTGGGTCGGCTGGGTCGGCTGGGTCGGCTGGGTCGGCTAAGTGGGCCGATAGTGCTTAAATGGTGATTAAGCCTGAGTAGTCTGACGAGGTAGGGCAAACGATTAAGACTTATCAGACTCGCGAAAGAGATGAGAAGAGGATTAGGCTTCCCCTGGTACTTGTAATTAGTTTTAGAGCATTCGAGGAGGCATTTAGGGGAATTCGATCCTCTAGATCTTCTACAGGCCCTGCACATATTTAAGTAGCCAGGAGGTCTCGATCTCAAGCTTCACAAAGAGATCGTAGCTGATGTAGTCCAGTTTTAGCATTTCTTTTGGCCAGTTCTCTTTCAGCACTTCCGCAGGGATGAATTCCTTTAGCATCATATTGAACTCCGTCTGGAAGTCGGCCTGCGTCTCTATGTAGTCCATTTCCGCGACCAGAGACAACAGATCTTGGGGAGTATGTTTACTGAGCAATTCTGGTATTCTATTAATATTCATAGCTGCAAGAGTAGACTGGACAGCATATTGGCTAGCGAGAGTCTCTAGATCCATGAGCTTTTGGATCTTGAATATCATTTTGAGGAGACCGTCCTTCTGTGATTAATATTTGATCTTAGTTCTGTTGACCTAGGCGAGCATTCGCTTTGCTCTTTAGGACCATTGTTTGCTTTCCTCCTTAAACTCAATAGCCGCTAATTTAGTTTTTCGGTAGATAACGGCGGATGTGGGCAGTTATTTGGCTTTGGTCTAATTCTTCAGCTTCAAAAAGCTCTTCAGAAAATTCATTATCATAATCTGAGTGAGGGATCTTATATACGGATGATTAACAGGCTTGAACAACCCTAGTCGCTCGAGTTCTATGAGCATGAGTATCAGAGGTATAAAGCATTCAAGCAGACTGAAATCCCCAACATTGTCGAGCACTCCCACAACGCCCGTCGCCGCTTCTCTGTCTACCTGAGCCAACAAGAATAATCATAAAAAAATAAGCAAGGCGAAATGCAGATCAGCTTGGAAGTCATGAAGGACCTCAGGAAGAGGCTGCTGCAAAATCTAAAGGCCAAGAAGGTGCTGAAGGTGTAAGTGCTGCAGAAAATGGTGGATGAATAATTAATCCCTAACGCTCTGCGGAAGCAATAGAGCGAGCAGATCAACAGCAAAAGGGAAAAGATCTCAAAGATGTTGCAATCCCGCAAGATGTGTGACAACGTCGTGTACGACATCATGATGGCCAGGCGAAAAAGCTGCAAAAGGTGATTTAATACTTTATTATTAATGAACTCTAACAGAATTACTGCTCAGTCGCAATTTCTATTCACATGATACAATCGAACCAGCCGGATTTTAGAATTTCGTCAGGAAGCAGCTCACGGTCATCCTAGTCCTTGCTGAGGAGAAGTTGGAGCAAGGACAGTCCTGTGGCGGACAGCTCCGGCCAAACTGGTTATTCAAATAATATTTTCTTGATCAAAAGCATCGGACTATTTGATTGGAACGGAATTCTCCCAGTTAGGCATTAAAATAGAGTGACACCCAGGCTCCACAGATCGGCCGCATGCGAGTAACCTCTCTTCGAAAAGACTTAGGGCGCAACGAACTCATGTGTACCCACAAGCGAATAAGCCCGGCAGTAGCAGGAAATTCTCTTAGAAAATCCGAAATCGGCAAGCTTGAAAGTCTTATAATCGGCCAACAAGATGTTTTAGGGTTTAATACTAGTGAGAAGCGTACTCTCTGTGCAAGACTGACTAGGTATGCAACTTAGAGAGCGCATTGAGCAGACAGAAAACCATATCTCGGGCAGAGACTTAATCAAGGGTCTTCTAACGAAGCAAGAGGGAGTGGAGGTCTCCATTCTTACAATACTCCATGAGGATCTCTGGAGATTTATCTATTCTATATCCGTAAGAAGTTACTATGTACGGACATGAAACAAGTTGAAGCAGCTAATACTCTCCCTTGGCCTGATCCTCCTGTCCGCTTTTGAACCGCTTAACGGCCACCGTCTCAGTCCTCCTCGTCTCTAGCACCAGCTAGGACAGAGAACTCGTAGCTGTGCTATCGCTTTGCATATTCTTTTATAATTAATGTTGTTTTCAATCAGTCCTTAAAGCAAACGATTGAACGCTTCATAATCGAGCCTCCTTCTTGTCCTCGCGAAGGCATCTTCAGAATGCTCCTCCCGGGCTCCTTGAAAGAACTTCTGTTGCCAACCAATTCTAGCTTTAACTAGAATTTGGGGGTCTAGTCTTAGGTATCTTCCTCGCTAATCACATTGTAAGTGTTCTTCTCAGACTTCTCAGACTTCTTGGACTTCCCGTCTATGTCTTTGATTCTGCCAAACCCTAATTTTCCTCCCTCATCCAGATTTAAATTTTTTTCAGCGATAACGCTTTTGAACTTGTCCACGGAGAAACTGCCATTAAGCTTCATCATCGACCGAGTCGGTTGATTTCCTGGAATGTAGTTCTTTTTAGAATCTTTTTCGTTTACAAAGAGACTGGCGCCCACTTTTGCCTGACCCTTCTTGGAAATTGATT
This sequence comes from Craspedacusta sowerbii, assembly GCA_003687565.2. Classification (NCBI taxonomy): domain Eukaryota; kingdom Metazoa; phylum Cnidaria; class Hydrozoa; order Limnomedusae; family Olindiidae; genus Craspedacusta; species Craspedacusta sowerbii. The sequence goes on from QQSS02077760.1 coordinate 86,826, forward strand.
TTCCATCTATATTTTTAACCTTGAAGATGCTGAAACTTTATGTCACTTATGTAGTGTCCTTGATCCTTGAGCAGAAAGTTGAGGCCTTTAGAATGGAGTGAAGATTGCCGACATTGCTCATTTTGAAAGTGCTAGGAGTTTAAAGGACGGCAGTGTCCTAGTCAACTACCTCCTTGAGGTATTAGTCGAGTTACTTAATGGCCTATGGATCTATTTTAGGCAGCGGGACAGCTTAGAATTCCTGCTTTTCCTTGCTGAATTAATGGAACTTGTCCTCACCAAAGTCAACTTCCTTTTTGGTGGCAGACTTATTTGGTTTATCGGATTTAGTTTTGAGCTTCTAAATATTTTTGATGGCATTGAACATGCATGTGTTTTCCTCCTCCTCATCCTCCTCACAGAAAATTTAGTTATATTTTTTTTTCAATTCAAACTTCCTGTTCCCCTTGACCTACTAGATTGCCTCCTATAATTATTATAGCTAGTAGCTCATTTTCTAGTACTATGGGACGATTGACAGCAGCTGCTTCATATCTTTTATGCACTAATCTAGTCGGCTTTCCTTTAAAAACAGTTTTATTCGTCTCATTAGCGTGGGAACGTGCTACGGCTCCAGTTAGAGGCATTACTAGAAATCTGTGTGGGCATGGCTGTATCTAAGCAGTGAATAATTGAAAAGGCCTCTAAGGGAGAGAGTATTAAGTCTTAACTGCTGGAAGTGTGGGGCCTGGATGGTTTCGAAGGTGAGGAGAGTGTTGATTTTATGTAATGCGTCACAATACTCCTTGCGGTGATAGAGACTGACAATTTCCTTGAGTTTGACGTGGAAATCTTCACGTATCATTTGCTATCGGTTCATTATTACAATTCTATTAATTTCAAAGTCAAACTTAATATTCACTATCCTCTCATTTATGCAAAAGTATAATATAATCGGCAACCTTGGCGACGGCTCCTACGGGCTCGTCAGGCATGCTGTCAACTTGGAATCCAACGAGGAAGTCGCCATCAAGCAAATCAAACGACTCTTCCACAGTTGGGAAGAATGTCTACAGCTTAAGGAAATCAAAAGTCTGCAAAAAATATGCCATCCCAATGTGATAAGGCTTAAGGAGGTGCTGAAGGTCGACAGAGTACTTCACCTTGTTTTTGAATACGCATAGAAAAACCTCCTGCAACTGTACTCGGATCGAAGGCTCAAAGAGCAGGAAGCAAAGTAATTTGACTTATAGGAAAATACTGTTTCAAGCCGTGCTAGGCCTTTAGCACATCCATCGATCAGGGTTCTTCCACAGAGACCTAAAACCCTAAAACATTCTGCTCAAGGATGATCAAGTCAAAATCTGTGACTTCGGCCTGGCAAAGTAAATCAGGTCCAAGTTGCCTTATACCTAGTATGTCTCCACTAGATGGTATAGGGCGCCAGAGCAGATTCTCTTTCCCGGACATTACAATGCAGCCATTGACATATTCTCCTTAGGGTGCATCTTCTATTAGATCTGCAGCGGGTGTCCGCTCTTCCCTGGCAGTAACGATCAGGACCAGCTCTTCAAAATAGTGAAATTGCTGGGAACTCCTTAGTTGTAAGGGAAACCAACAAGTAAAAAAGTTATTAGGAATGAAAATTCACCAGATCAAGGGGTAGGGCATTTAGATGGCGAACATTTCTTAGGAGGGCAATGACCTGCTCAGGAGGATGCTTAACGTCAACAGCTTGAAGAGGATAACAGCAAGCTAAATTTTAAAGCACGAGTTTTTCAGGGAGGAGATGCCAAAAGTGATAGCTACTAATGAGAATCCAGTGGATTTCAAATAATCGACACTCTAAAATTTTTATTTCTCGAAGGAGATAAAGGACGAGAAGCCAGTCTAGGTCTAAATGAGAAAATCGGTGCTAAAGCCGAGCAAGCCCAACTCGAAAAGATTCCACGAGGACAGTTCTTGGGACTTGCTGGAAAAGATTTTGTAAGAAGTCAATACTTCCTAGCCCAAAAAAGAGGAGTAGGCCCCAAAATAATAATCAGATATTTAGCCACAAACAATCAAAAAGAAACCTTAAAAAAAGTAAAAAATTTTTCAGCCCAAGGAGCTTGATTTGGAGGAGTCCATTCAATTCGACCAGCTGTTCCGCAAGTCAGACAAACGAGCCAAATTGAAGACGGAGAGCAGGGAGGAATCTCGACCATACCTGTTCGGGACAAACGAGAAGAAGGAATTCCGGTTGTTCGAGCCGAAAGAGTTCAAGGAGGGGGTGGGAGTGAAGTGGTAGCGGAACAGTCCTGACATGGAAGTCAAATCTTATCGAAGATGACTATAAACTATGATAGAGAGAGCCTTAATAGTTTGCAAATATGATACAGCAGATTAAACTCTTGAACTAGAAAATAGTCCTTACCCAGGCCCTACCTGCGCCCGGCCAGCTCATTCTCGCCCTTGATTAGTCTTTCCCCTACACCGCCTTCAACCGGTAGCTCGGCCCGCCCTGTCTCGGCGATCTAACTGCCTGCCTCAATACGCTCACTGTACTGCTGAAACAGGCCGAGCTCGAGAAGCGGGAGCTCATATGCATTTCTAGAGAAGAGATGCAAGCGCCTTAAAATGCTATTATGCTTTTATCCTCATACGAAGTGGTAGTTAAGAAAAAAAGTCCAGAGAGCGTCCTGAGCCAATACGAGTAGATTGATTTGAGATTCTATCGTGACTCCTCCAAGATCTAGAACAACAAGAGTGGGATCACTGTGAGGGACTGTTTGCAGGCCTTGGACAAGGCTACTCGCAATGCCTGGATTAAACTCACTCCTCGGCAATTCTACATGAGGCTCAACCTTGAGCACGGCGGCTACAGTGAGATCGTGCCGAATCGTCTACTGGCACTATCTGATCCTTCTCTGAACAAGAAGTTTGAGCTGATAGAGTACGTATCGCTGCTGAAGTCGCATTCGGTCAAAGCATTAATTCGCTTAAATAATAATCAATACAGTAAATAATTATTCTAATCTGCGGGCATTTTCGTCATTGATTTGCCTTTTAAAGACGGGGGAGTTCCTACCAAGGAAAAAGTCAAAAAGGCCCTCAATGTTTTTAAGAACTACCGCTCTGTTGCTGTACATTGTATGGCTGGGCTTGGCAGGACTGGGACCATCGTAGCTGCTATCCTTGTCAGATAGTTCGAGATGTCAGCAGACGAGGCAGTAGCTTGGGTGCGCATATGTAGGCCAGGGTCCATCCTCTAAAATCAACATAACTTCCTGCGTGAGAACGAGAGTTGGCTTAAAAACAGCTAGAATTGCTGAAGGTGAATAATAATAATGTAAATCGAAGCTTAGATCAAGGAAAACCCTTTCGAAAGGGGAAGTAGTATGCTCACAAGTTTTCAAGATTGTGTTTGAGAACAGGAACAAGCACGGAGTCAAACGAAATCTCTACGCTCAGTATAAAAAATTCTGCACCAATAAGATTTTCAAGTTGAGGCTCAAAAACAAGCAGGCCAAGGTCGGAGGAAAAAAGTCCAAGTATGTTTTCAACAAAGCTAATTTCATTTCGAGGGAATAGGTGCTCTTCGAGAAATAGCCAATGCTCCTCGCTCTCAAGGTATAAAGATACTGGGCTTAGGCCATGGAGTTCAAAGAAAAAGGAGAGCAGTGCAGACAGCAAGGGTTGCCTAGGCCACGCACTGATTTCAAGATAAAATACAAGTTGGCGATAGCTGCAAAGCTCAGCCAAAAGTTATTAGAGCTGGTGAAAGGACTCTAGAATGAGAGAATTAGTGTGTAGACGTAGGCCTATACAAATATGATAAAAGGACTATACTTGCTTTAAATCCAAGAGTGGAAGGCATCGAAGTAGTCACTCATGATATCAAAGTCCATCCTCCTCGAGGTCTGCAACTGCGTTGATAGTCTCGATAGAAATATATACTTAGCCGTCCTATAAAAAATAGAAAACAATCTCAAAATTTGCCATTTCAGGGAGTCAAGTGATGCCAAGGATGCAAAGCCTGACTAGCTTGTCTAGCTGAGATTAAAGAGCGCCTCGGGAAAGCTCAACAACCTTCAGACTAACAAATCAGAGAGCTCATAAATCGAGCTAAATGTGTTCGGGTAAGTAATAACAATAAAGGACGCAAAGCTTAAATAGAAGCTGTAAGGGATTTAACTTAGAAAACTCTAAGTCATAAAACTCTAAGAATAGGAATAGAAACTTACTATCTTTCTGCTGATCTTCGAGCTCTATGATCAGATTACCTCTCACCTGGCCAAGCTCAAGGCTGATGCCAAACTATCTCAGGCCTAAAACACCTTCTACTAGCGCCTCATCGGCTTCTTCAAGCAGGCCCGACTCATAACCCAGCTGCAGCGTCAGCAGGAGCAGTGGAATGAGCTCCTGCGAAAGTTCGACGAGCAATAGCCAATAAAGCTGCAGACGTAGTTAATATCGAAAAAGTCTAAGATCAAGATGATAAAGCCTCATTCCCTGATCAAAACTTGCTAGAACATAATTTATCTGAGCGACTGCATCTCTGAACTTGAAAAACGATATTCCAAATCACCATCTCTTCAGTACGATAACATAGGCTCAATATTTAGGAACTACAAAACTCTCTACTTGGCTCTCATCCTCCTCGCTAAGAAAAAATGGGTAGACAGTCTCGAGTGCCTGCTCGAGGCCTAGAGTCAGAGCAGTTGCTTAGACTGCTAGCATCTTAAAAAGACCATCCAACTCTACAAGCTGAAAGGACTGATTGAGTACAAATTATCCAGCGAGAGTGAGTAACACTAGAGCTTATCCAAGATTAACAATCTATAGATTAATTGCAAGTAAAAATTCGACTCTATCTACGCCAAGCTTAAGAGGGGCTACTCAGTCGAGCAAGGAGACGAGAGGCTGCCGCTCGTCAAGATCCCACCCAGTCTTGAGCTGCTGCCGCCTAGACCCATATTCTTAGATGTTTGTGGGCTGATGGTCGAATATCCCAATCTCTAGTCCAGAACTTAGGAAAAAGTTAGCTTTTGGGATAGGATCAACATATTCAAACGATGAACAATCAAATTCTTTTTGGAAAAATCTTGAATTACCTCCTCTCAACTGAGTTTTGTTGTGGAATGCGGAGGCGCATTCGTTGGCTTTTGTTTCTACCAACTTCATTGAAACTATTTCGCTTGACTAAGTCCATCTTGCTTTTGAGTTGAATTTTTGGGAGGATGGTTGGTCTTTGCTTGCAGCTGATGGGTCTTTTCTTTTATAATTGATTTCCTATTTTACAAAAACGTCTCCTCTCAGTTTTAGCGGACTTGGATTTGTGTTTGTCCTAAAACTCTCTGCTCTTTTTAGAGCTGACGGGAAGCTTCCTCTCCAAAACGTTAACAATGCAAGTTTTGGGTCTTCGAATGTTGACTTATGCGCCAGAGTGCCTGACGATTTGCCTGAGCATCTCTATTTTCCTCTAGATTGAAAACAGCCTGTGCTGGACTTTCGTGTTTTTAATGCGATATATTTCTGAATGCCTCGATTCGCTGATTTCCTCCAGTTTAGGAAGTGCCGTCGGCTCGGTCTGTTGCAATTTGGAATCCATTTAAATTATGTTCATCATTTTGGCTATAGTAACTGTAAAAAAGGCATATGACTTGACTGGGTTGGTAGTCGATCAGAATCAACACCCCATTGAGGGAGTGCTAGCCACTACTTATTAAAATCTAAATAATTTCGATTCTTACTCCAACGGAAAGGGGGAGTTTCGAATAACAGGACTATCCTCTGAGGGTTATTATGAAGTTTCCTTGTAGATTGCTGGGTTCTCCAAAGAATTTTAAATAAAAACAGGATAAAATAACGTCTACTAACTTTGGCCTTAAAGTTTCACCCCAATAAGTATAGGGGGCCAGTCCTCAATAAAGGAAGGAGTGGTGGTGTTTTGGCCTCAATTCCCAACAAAAATGAAGGCAATCTCCAAAGAAATAAGTAACAGCAGATTCTAAATGCAGGAGAAGCTGCCAGGCTTCTAGATCCTAATCGGAAGGCTTTATTTATTTTGCAAGAGTGGATAATACATATAGAAGAGCGATGAACTAACTTTCGAGGCAATGAATGATTTCCGACTGGAGTACGATTTTAAAAGTAAGTACTAATGCTGCGATCTCACTGCAGACCTAAACAAGCAGATCGCTTAGCTCTAAGCTGGAAAACTAACTGATTTCAAAAAAATGAGTAAGAAGGAGTGCAACGATCAGTTAGAAAATATCAAAAAGGAGGAGCAAAAGAAAAAGAAATAATAGTAAAGCCTGCGCAAGGAAGAAGCAGAAAAATAGGAGCAGATGAAAAGATAACAATAAAAGGAGCAAAAGTAGAAGGAAAAGGAATTGCAAAGGCAAGCTCAGGCCTAATTGGAGACTGAAAATAAGCGTAAACAGAAAGAAAAATAAGATCAATAAAGGCTTAAGAAATAGAAGGAGAACAAGGAGAAAGAATAGATCTAGAAAAAGAAGCAATAACAGAAGAAAGAACAGTTGTAGAAATAACAAAAATAGCAAAAATAAAAGTAAAAATAAAAAAACGAGAATGACAAGGAGTTGTAAAAACAAAAACAAAAGGAAAAGGAAAAGGAACAAGAAAAATAAAAGTAAAAGTAAAAGGAAAAGTAAAAGGAAAAGGAAAAGGAAAAGGAAAAGGAAAAGTAAAAGGAAAAGGAAAAGTAAAAGGAAAAGGAAAAGGAAAAGGAAAAGGAAAAAGAAAAAGAAAAGGAAAAATAAAAGGAAAAGGAAAAGTAAAAGGAATAAGAGAAAATTGACACGACAAAAACAACAAAATTAAACAGTAAAAATTATTTTATAATATAAAATTTACCGAAAGAGTCTAAAATATGCTCCTTAAATAACCGCTGTACAGATATAAAATCCACAGGCCCAATATTTACTTATTAATCAGACTAACCCTCAGCAATCTTTAGGATCGGGTCCAAATCAAATTACGAGTACTTGAAAGGGTTTACCAAAGTGTGGGGAAGGCCCGTTTCCCACGGGATCACGGATCTTAATAATCAAAAGAAACTCTCCAGGCACAATTGATATTGATAATTGATGGAAGTTAATTAGCTTGATTAAGAAGACTCATATCTCGATCATTTATATTAAGTAGCTGGAGATTAGGCTGACTGTATTATTGAGACACCCTTAACGCAACCTTAGTTGGAATTTCGCAAGAAAATTCGTTTGAAGACTAGGCTAGCCTGCACATTGAAGCGCATCTATAACCTTTCATCCTAAGAGAGTTAAGAAGAGTAGGATAGCAAGAAGAACTTCGTCTCGAGCCTCCGGTTCGAATAGGAGGTGGAGTGCGTGTAAGAGTAGTAGCAACTGCAGACTTTCAGCAAGAGCTCAAAGAAAATGGACTCCAGCTCAACGAAATTCCTGGAGGAATAGATATATTCTTGCGACTCTGAGAAATCAGACCACTCTCTCAACTTAAAAAGGCCCACATTCTCCCTCAAAAAAAAGAAAACATTTAAATGAATAAAATAATCATTTATGAATAATCCTGTCCCGCCCCTCGTCGTCACCAAACAGCTGCTCCTCTAGTCAAGAAAAAAGCTTTAGCACTTCCAACATTAGATCCTCCTCAAATCTTAAAAGGCCAAATAGGCTCAGCAGGATTGGCTTGGATCTCGAAGACAGTCATTGGGACTGATAATAACCAATTAGTAAAAGGAGAAGTCCTTGTAAAAAATTAGAAAGAGAGATTTTTCAATCAGGAAATTCAGAGTTTCTCGCCAGTTTTCCGAGAAGCTCAGGAAAGTGCTTTTCCCAAGATAAAATTTCAAGTAACAAAAGCTAATTAAGTTGCAATTAGATGAAATTGAGCAAGGCGAAGGCTTGAGCTTCTCTATCTAAATACTAAAGAGCGACCCGATACCGAGCACCTACCTTTGCAAGTACTTCAGAATTTAGGGAAACTAGTTCTTAGTGAATTTGAAGTCAGGCGAGCTCTTCCAGATGGTCGGAAGTCCAATTAAATTTATAAAATTAAGGCAGCAGTTTCCCACTTAGTTCTTTGACCCTGACATTCTAATGTTTGAGGACTAGTTCGGGTATATTTTATCTTACAGAGAACTAAAGGCAGTCAGATTTAAATCGGCAAGTTCTCAAAAGCAAACGAGCTAACCTTCTTTTATGTTCTAGACCTTCCCTGTCAAGAAATTTGAGAAGGGAGAGACTCATGTGATAGTCGGGAATTAGATAGTTAACACGAGGCGAGTTCAAGCGGCAGTCGTCTCGGGACTGACTTAGGCCTACATGTGGGGTGGAAAAAAAATTAATTCTGAAGCTTACTAAGGACTTACAAAAATTTTCATTTAAAAGGATATTAGAAAAGTGCCTTTAAAAACGAACGGTAAAGGTCCGAAGCCATGCGTGGGAGCAAGTCTTTCAATTTCCTCTGGGAAGCTAATCTTCTATGGAGGCTTCAACAAAGAGCCTTAAATTTTGTTTGAAAATGGATTATCAATATTGGATTTAAAGACTCTAAACTTTTTCAAGCTGAGATGCCAAGACCGGGAAATCAAGAAAGGCAGGTATTTTCACAACTCGTTCATGGATAAGAATAAGCTGCTTATCTTCGGAGGGCTATCTCCGAACGGCTACTCGAATTAAATTTTGATGATTACAATATACGAATCATGATCGGCAATTAATCAAAAATATTTGTGAAGGGAGCTCATCGAGTTGCTGATCCTTTGGTAGAGTCGACCGTTTTCTTATCTCCGTAATTGGTCAATAAGTCTCTTGTGAATTTGGTAAGAGGTTGGAGCCACTCTAATTTTCTGAGCGCTAGTATCAAGTACATGAGCGTGCACCACATCTGAATGCTTTACTTACACAAGTTTTTGGATAATTTTTCTATTTTCCTCAGTAATTTTTCGTTTATTAAGTTAGTTGATCTTATCCCATGCGTTTCTGATGTAGGGGAGCTTGAATTAATTGAGATCGACATTGGGCTTGATGGACTTAATATTTTTGAGGTTTTTTTGGTGTCGATCGTAGTCCATTTTGCGTTGGTTGATGAAAACCTTGTTGTAGGAATCGTGGATATTTTTCATGATCTGAATATAAAAAATTCATTTTTTGGTATAAAGAAGAATTTTATTGGTTTAGGCCATCAACTCTTTGACGTCTTTGTTCGCATGGGCTTGTCGGCCGATACTCATCCACCCGCCTTCCCTGTTAACACCACTGACTGTTTGGCCCTTCTCCTCGTCACAAAATACGTTTCCATTAAATTCATAATCAGCTTTTAATTGTATTTAAAAGCTGATATAAATTTTTCTAATCAATTCCTCCTGACTTCTGATGATGAAAAAAAATAGATATAAGGGAGTCTTGAGCACACTCCTTCTCATTATAGGATAGAGTGAGTAGGAATAGCAATAGCTACACTTATAAGGCAGTGGGCCTCTGATATTCATGAACTCCTCTTGGATGAACTCATGCAGAACACTGTCCTTGTCCAGATCAATTTACATGCCAAGTGAATTTTACACGAAAATTTGTTAAGAAAAGCAAGTAGGACACCTTATGGAGACCTCGGAGTCTATTGAGATCAACTGTCTAAGTGGCGGGCTTTCCTTACCCAGCTAAACTAAAAGTAATTTGAGTTTTACAACCTAGTCAAACAGATTGATGAATTATATAGAGATTCTCCACTCCCTGAACAGCCACTTTAGCTAAGCTCTTCCTGTGCGATTCTATTAAATCTGTTCTATTCCTTTTGCTATTGATTTGCATAGCTTTGTGTCTGAAGCTTTTATTGCATCCATTAGCCGAGGACAGCTTAACAGCATTTGAATTATTGAGTTGAACTAATCCTCGCATTTGGAGGCAGAAGTTAGTAGGATGAGGATTGGAGCTTTGTGAGTAGAATGTAGATGCTTAATGGTGGAGATGAGCTAGTAGATGTAGCTGTTGACTTTGTAGGGCCTTTTGGTTAATGCTGAAGGGGCCGTTGATAATGCTCCTTCAGGCTTTATATATCTAAGTAGAAGATCTCCTTATTACCTTTAGACTATGAACTACTAACGAGTGTTTTGGTTTTTAAACTTCGCTATGAAATCAAGCACCAGAGTCCGTCTCTTCTGCTCGTCTTTTTCTTCTCTGATTCTATCCAGGGCTTACAACGACATATTTTAAAAGTAAAAGCTTGTTGAGTGTACTGAGTCAAGGAGGTCGTATGGTGTAATGGTTAGCACATTGGACTCTGAATCCAATAATCCGAGTTCAAATCTCGGTATGACCTTTTTTAAAATGAATAACAAATTTAATAAAAGCCTGATATGGAAGAATAGGCCGCCTTCCAGCCAAAATTATTTGAGGTCATTGTCCCCTGAGGATGTTTTTTTTCCTATGGAAATTAAAAAGATTTCGAAGAGGTCCTGCAAGGGGGCCCTGTTTCCAAGGAAAAGAGCTGCTCTTAAGTTTCGATCTTTAATAAATTAAGTTCCCGATCTTGATGAGTTGAGAATTGAGACAAGCGCTTCCTCCAGACAAGGAACTTCGAAGCAAAGCCAAATCCAGCTGTAACTCCTGGAAATTCTACAGAGGAAAGAGATAAAAAGGAAGCTGGCTTTCAGACATATGCCGAGCATAGTTTTTCGAAAATCAAAGTGATGCAATAATAAATCAAATGTCCGTAGCGCAGATTCCGCACTTGCTAATGTAGACAGAGTGAAGTTTGAACTACAGTTCGAACACTCTCGCCCTCAGTTCATACTCCGTCTATTAATAGACGCGCTGCTGGCCCTAGAGCTGCTTCCGGATTCCGCGCAGCACTTAGATCTACTGGTCCTTCTGTTCGCTTTATTTGCATTTGAACTAATACTGTCGACTGAGATGATTAAAGTCTGTTTTAGATTGCTAACAGGTGATCACTGCTCTGCGGAAAGAATCTTATAAAAGCTTAATTTTGTTGCTCAATATAACCTCCTATTTTCTTAGGGTCGAAATTAATGAGCTTTGCTATTAGAGCTTCTGCTTGCTGGAATTTAATTCTTACGACATTGTAATGCAAGCCGCACACTATTTGGATTTCTCCAAATTCAATAAGCTGTAGCATTAATCGAGCTAAGCTTTGTGCTCCTTCCTCATGTTGAAAATGAATTTTTACAGCTAAGCAATCTGAGTGTCCTTCTATTCACAGAGCTTATAGAGGCTGGTTAATTTGGTCGGACTCAGTGCACTGCACTAAAGTTGTTCATGGTCGGATTACAGAATTACTTAGCCTTTGACGTTTTTGTTAAAGGTCTTGATGGTGTTTAGCTCAAGTATCAGGCTGTCCTGGTGGGCTCTAAGCCTTTAATTTTAGAGTGAGATATGATCAAATTGCTATTGCAGAACATGATAATTTAGTTCGTTTAGCTCCAGTAGTTAGTCCTATTTATTTTTGAGGCTCTCCCTCAGTCTCTCGATCTACTACTCGAGTTGGTTGAGTCGCTGAGTAAATAGCATCTTCTAGCTGGCCGTCTGCTATTAGGTCTTCACCCGTTAGCTTTGCAATCTAAAAATAGTTTCTTAATTTGATGCCAAGCAGGTTTTGAGTTATTTAATGAGCAGGTCACTCTTCGAAGTAGACCTCTTCTTCTCTTCGAGGCAAGCAAGTGTTTACTTCAAAGTATTGATTTAGGCCTTTAATTATTAATTTTGAATGTTTAGGACTGTTTTCTATTGAATATAAAGTTAGAGGGCTGAGCGGAGAGACTACCAGTAAGGGCTTTCGGGGGCAGCCGAGTCTTCGAACTTTACAAATGACCTGATAACTGACGAAGTCTATTGGAGGCAGCCCTTATATTTCTATAAACTTTGCTTTTCTTTGAATAATTATTAATCTAAAAACGCTACTTGGGCCAGGTGCGCTCTGTGCTCCTACAGGTATTTCCTCCTCCTTGCTTAGATGTCGCTCTTCAGCATCTCGATATCCTGCCTTAAGATTGCCAGCTCGGCATGATTGTTGTCCGAGTCATTTCGCTAGACGGCTGTCAGTGTGTTGATGCTCGTAGTTTTAAGCTCCTCCTTGAAAGTGGATTTAGAGAGAGAACTAACCCTGCTGACTGTGCTCCTGTCCAACCTGGTGGATCGCAGGTCGCCTATCTAAAATTTTTTGAGAATATAATGAAGGACAGGCTAGGTTTCTCCATCCTATTAAAGAAGCTAGGTGCTCTAAAATCTATCAAGTTTATATTAAAGGAGGGCATTTGTATCTGGACATCTTTCCAGCTTAACTGACATTATTTAACTTCCTTTGCCACCTAGTCCTATGTTCACAACTCCAGCTATCTTCTATCCCATCCTCGTTTTAAGGATCACATTGATTGTTGCGAAGTCGGAAGCAGAGCACCTCAAAGCAAAAGTGAGTCGATCATTGAAATCGACTTTTCCCTATCGACACTCGTAGAACTTGGTTGGAATTTCAAGTTATTTTCGCTTAAGGATGAGCTGTATCGAACATGTAAAGCAGAGATTTATTTTGAGTCGTTGAGGGACGAATACAAGATTATAATTATTTTTCATCACAGCTCACCTTGACATGATCTTCTTAAAGCAGCTCACTGACTCGCACTTCTCAAGCTCGTGGGCCCTAACTCCTCGAAAGTATTAATGCTTGCTCACCGAGATCTTGTTATTGCCTAGCCGCTTTGCAAGGTCTCCCTCAATCAAGCTGACAATCAAATTTTTCAAAGTGGAGTTGGTTTTTGTAAAGGGAATCTTCGACTTCTGAGCAGAAAAGACATTAATCTTGCTGTAAATTTCATAAGGACTCTTCTCGGATGTAAAGGGCGCTGTCCCCTAGCTGAGTTCATAAAGCAAAATTCCAAATGACCACCAATCTACCGAGTACCCGTGACCTGATCCATTGATAATCTAAGGCGCGATGTACTAGGGAGTCCCACAAAACGTATAGGTCCGCTCTCCAGGAGCAAGCTTCTTTGACAGTCCAAAGTCGATCAACTTGATCCGCTTGGTCAGCGGGTTTATCATGATGTTTTAAGGCTTGATGTCCCTATATACGAATTGATGGGTATGGCAGTCAGTGATGACATTCAAGAGCTGTGAGGCGATGAATTTGACCTAGATAGGCGTCAATTACTTGTGGTTTTCATTCTGGTTGAAGGAAAACTAGTACAGATTGAGGCCCGAGACTAGCTCAGTCAGCAGAAAAATGTAATCCTTGTTCTAGCCGAGGCCGAAGTATTCTATCTTGAAGGGGTTTTCGATTTCCTTGAGAGCATTAAGCTAGCTAAGCAGGTGCTCGATCTGCTGGTTTTCCAGGATCTTTTTCTTCTCAATGAATTTAGAGGCGAGCTCCTACTTGATCGCTGGGTTGTTCTTGAAAGTAACCTTGTAGACTGTGCCGAAGCCTCCTCCGCCAATGTTGCCCTACAGCCGTAAATCAGTAGCCTTGTAGATCCTTTTCTCCTGCTAGAATATTTTTTGCATTTGCTAGCCAGGTGCACATTTAGCATTAATCTGGACTTTGGGCGGCTGGAAGGCAGTTCGCTCGCAAACGGGCCTTCAATGGCCCCATCCCTTTAATCGCTATTCTATTTGGATAATTGTTGAAATGCAAATATTCGTAAAGACGCTTACAGGCAAGACAATCACGCTTGATGTCGAGGCCTCTGATACTATTGACAACGTCAAGGCTAAAATTCAGGACAAGGAGGGCATCCCACCCGATCAGCAGCGTCTCATTTTCGCTGGAAAGCAACTCGAGGATGGTAGGACACTATCAGACTACAATATCCAGAAGGAGTCTACTCTGCACTTGGTCCTTAGACTCAGAGGAGGAGTAATGTAACCATCAGTAGCTGCTATCGCCAAGCACTACAACATTGATAAGAAGGTTTGCCGGAAATGTTATGCAAGACTTCCTCCCAAGGCAACCAACTGTCGCAAGAGAAAATGCGGTCACACCAATCAGTTGAGACTCAAGAAGAAGCCTAAGGATTGAATGATCATGGATTAATTGTTGATACTTCTAATTATGAGCCCAGTTCCTTTTCTACTTGGACCAGGCTTCTCCGACGAGAAATATTGTAAACAATATTGCCCAAGCAGCCCAAAACCAAGATGGTAGCCGACAGCCCCAGGAAAATGCTCAAACTCGTGTCTTTGAGGTGGAATTTTACCTTCAGATTGTAAATAGTTTCGTAAATACAATTTTAGGAGTTGGAGTCCTTAAGTCTAAAAGCCTTGGGGTTCTAATTATCGCAGATCGTAGAATAGTCCCTTACAACGAAGACGGTGCTCTCCTGGACCGAACAGTGCAGCTTGGACGGGTAAATCCTGAACTTCTGGATCTACAGTTTGCTCTCAGTGACTATTATGATCTTTATTTCAGAATACTATTTTTTCCTTTAAATTTACACTATTTAAGAAAAAAGGATCTACTCTCCCAACTCGAAGCTCTTCTTTTAAAGTTGCCATTCTTGGACATTGGGCGTCCAGGACTACTGTTGCAATTCGATATAACCCTCACCGACAAAGAGCGTATGATCCTCGAATATTTGTAGGTCGTTTATCACCTAGCGATTGAGTCCAAATTTCTAGACAGCTATTGATTTATTTTTATAATTGACTCGGAATTAGATAGAGAAGTCTCTGATATTTTAGACTGATCCGAGGACGATGAGCAGAGATCCCTCAGCCTTGACACTCGTATAGTTAAATTGGTGCAGAGGACTCTCGAAGAGGAATTGCATAGCAGAATCATTTACAGCATAGACACGCAGTGAAATATCGCTGACCAAGAAAAGATATGTTTGGTTCTCGAACTATGTGATATCCATGTCGTTCGCCTGCTTTACCTTTTCGTCTTCATAGGAAAACAATACCTAGAGGCTCAGGTTCTTGAGACCGATCACTTAAATAAGCCCGCTCTCGTAGGCGACGATCACTCTATTTTGGTATGAAGCAGAATGGAATTTTGCTCTTTTCATGCTGACAAACGATTTGAATTAGAACTTAAAATTTTGCAAAGAGTCCACATGGAAAGCGTATGCCATTTCCGTGCTTAAAATAACGACGTACTAGTTTTTGGACTACACAATGGACACAAGCCCGATTGTATTATCAGTTTTTTGATAAGGTATAATTAACTAATTGTCAAAGATATCTTTAAAGGTAGCCAGCCAGAGAAGGGAGGGCTTCTAATCAATTGTGCTAATCATGTAGAGCTAGTAGTAGTTTGTGACCAATAAGACTTTGCTCGAGTCTGTTTTCAGAATGATGCTCTATTAGATCCACTAGTCATTGAATAAGGTGAAGGTGATATTATCGGACTTAAAGTCTTAAATGACTTTGCCTGAGTGCCTGCAGGTTGGGACCTTCCCATTGTTCATCGTGTAGAACTCAGTATGGAAAACCTCGGCCTTGGGGGGGATGTGGGTGATCACCTCGTTTTCGTTCAGTTAAATCTGCTATATCTAGTGCGATGTGTTCTTGTTGAAAATCTTATTGGAACTGCCTAGTCCCAAAAGCAATATCATATAAACTCAATCATCTTAGTCTGGATACTATAATTATTATTATCGTCAGCGCCATTATACCCAGGCCCACTTCAGTCTGCCGCGGCCACTGCAGGCACAGTCCTGTGCTTTGCTAGCTCGAGCTCTGCAGGATTATGTCGTCCCCCTGGTGCAGCTCGTTGATCCCGTATCTACGTTGGAATGATTTGCTCTGAAGGAAGTCCAAAGCCTTTTTAATTTAAAGCTGGGTGGCTCCCCTGGTAGCAATTTCTACGGATATATTTTAAAGAGTTTCCCTAACCCTGCACCCAGTTTTAAATTATTAGCCGATGGTCTCTGCGATGCTTAGGGCATTCTGCAGAAGATCCTTGTCCTAGAGACAGCGTCCGCCGCTCGAAATGAATCCGGGTAGACACTTGAAGTTGAAGTCGTCATAACAGACTGCGTTTTTGGGACAGGGGATGCACTCGATTACCTTGAACTACAAAAGGCAGTAGGGGATTCCTGACTCGGACTGGTATTTGAATCCTACAAAAATAGCAGCTAAAATTAGCAAGAAAATAATTAGGCGAGAGTAGGAGAAGGCTGCAGTCTCTTAGGCTACTACTACTGGCTGCTGTCTCTCTGGAAAACTTTTGATATTGTCTCGAAAGCTTAGCGAAGTCTCTCTGGTAAACTACCTCGTGATCGAGTTTTTTTTGCTCCTGCTTTGGGAGCGCTATTCAGAAAAGTCTGGGGGCTTGGGGTTGAGGATGAAGTGGGACTTGGGAGAGGTTTTGTTGGAAGCGTTGAGGTTGCGGAGGAAGGGGTTCATGCCTAGGTCGTGATAGGATTGGCGGGAGAAGTGATTATCCATGGATATCAGGGATTGATTGTAAATAAAATAAGTTATAATGTTATAAAGTTTAATGTTTCATTAGTAAATAAGAGTCAAGCTAGCCAAGCTTGACGAGTCCATCAATTATTTTGACTCCCTTTTCGCCCCAAGGCTCAAACCCAAATCAACTGTTCACCGTGACTCTCCGTTCCGCCATATCTAATCCTCTTATTAAAAAGTATACTCACTTAAGGACTATTGTAATTAAGAACTGGCTCTTTTCAAAGGAGTTTAGCCGATCGATAATTATCATCGCGGAAAAATTTTATGCGAGCGATGCCATTGCGAACTTAATTCCGATAAAGACGAGAAGTAAGGCAAACCAAGATACAAGAGGCTGATTGCAGAGATCTAGAAGTTAATGGACATCACGATCGAAAGCCTTACGAAACCAAGAAAAGGAAGCAATGGCGCTAAGTAAGTCAGAGAAGGGAGTCAGGGTACATCGATATATAATGTCCTTGACCTGGTTATATACCCGTCTTAAGTCCTCAGCTCCAATAGAAAAAATCTAAATTAATTGCAAAAAAAAATTCATTTAAATATTTCCAATGAAAAACAGATTTTTTAGCTGGCCAGGCCCCCCTTTCTGAACATCTCCGCTTCCTCGATCAACAACGAGTCCTACTAAAACCAAGTCATTTTGAACTTAATAGAGACTGACAGGAGGACTTAGAGTAAGGAGGAGTAAGCTGCGCCCTCTTGCAAGTAAATCGCTATTTAATTGAATGAGTAAAATAAACGAATCCCCGAGGATTATAATTAATCAAATCAAAATAGAAGTTTCAATATTTAGCAAAGGAAATTTAAGTATAGTGAGGAAGCAGCTACCTCCCTGGTCTAGGCCGAGGCCAACTTGAGTCCCCTCGGCCGACTCACCTCCAAGTTCAACAATTCCAATGAAGATATCAACAAAAGCTAGATGAGCGAAAGCAGGTTATCTAAAGGTGACGTGAAGTCTCGGCTGAAGGAAATCCGCTAGGAAAAGCGAAAAACAATTATTTGCTAAGCTAATTAGCATACATCGATTGTGTAAATTCCGTAAAGAAGTTAGCAGAAAATTCAATCAAGTCGTAAACGCACAGTCCTGTTTAGGGACTCCCTCAAGAAAATCACTTCTAACTTGAATTTAAAAGAACGAGGCTCGTCCAGTGCCTGGCCTTTGATAGACAAACTAATTAAAAATCTAAAAGAGGAATCGAAATGGCCTGTAAAATAAATCCTTGGTTATTGCATGAAATAAGATGAATTCCTTACTAAAGAACACTTACTACGTTTGGTCAGACTCTTCTTAGTCTTAGTTGAAAATTAGCAGTCGAGGATTTAGCTAGAACAGACTCTTGATAGCTAAGGATTACTTTCCTTGCAGTCTGAGAGGTCTAAGAACTTAATAAACAAATAAATAAAGTACGCATGGTTCAGAAATTTTATTCTTAGGATAGGGGAAGCATAATCTCTTGACTCTACTTAGTTACTACAATGGCTTGTAAACTAATTTAGGTCCATATAAATTGAGGAACACTAGCTGACATTCGCTTTTAATAAAATTTAGAGCTGTCTTTAAAGCCAGAAAGGTCAAAAGAAAGAACGTCAGATCAGAGTTAACAGTGGCGCCCTCAGGCCCATTAGGAGGATTCGATAGGCTGAGATAGAGTAGGTGCTTGAGGTTTGTCCTTAGCTGAGATAACTATCTTTAGAACATCAGCAATTGATTAAGACTCTGGACTAATTTTTTCCACCAAACTCTAAGTCGATAGGCTTTAAAAACTCAAAATTCACCTGGAAAAAGGCCTTCTTATCTTGTCAGCTGTACTCCGAGCATCCGTTTCTGGTATCCTTCAATTCAATTTAATAGAACTCACCCCTTATCAGTCTCTTTCAAATAATTGCTAACAATCCCTCCTTGCAGAAGCTCATCTTTACTAAGGACAGTCATGATGTTTTTACAGTCAAATTTGCTAAATTCTAAGTAGAAGTAGACGATTTTGTCCCGTTTTTATAGTAAATTCCAGCGTACGCTCAATATGGCATAAGCAATTAACAGCTAATTGTGTGGCCACTAATTTTGTAAAAAGCTATGGCGAAAATTTTGGGAAGTTACAAACTTCTCTACGACAATAAAAAGAGCCTGTAATAATTTCTGCGGGCTGTGTTAGGCTGCGAATAGATAGAATATAGTTAATTGAGCATTCTGCTAAACGAATTTGATTTATGGATAGTTGAAAAGAATTGTTAATGGTGTGCAAAAGTGCTGTAGGCTTAAAAGAGCCTCGTAAGACTCTAAGTGCAGCATAAAGGGACACTGAAGGAGGACCTGAAGAACTCCAATATATAGTTTGGGAAGGATTAATTTTAAAGGAAAAATGCTTTTTTGTTTAAAATGAGAAGACCTATGAAACTGGCAGGCAGAGGTTCGAGACAAGTATTATTTGAAATAAATGTGAACAGGAGCTGCAAGACTTTCATTAATTTCACAATAAAAGACAAATATAACCTTTCTCTTTTCCTCTTTAACAAAGATTCACTTGAACTTATCAAGTAGTTGAACGGCTGCAGTTAGCTGAAAGTATAGGAATATCTAGCGAAGGGAGATTATCAAATTTTCATTCTAAGTGCTCAAGAATTTTAATGGCAACTTTAAACTTTCAACTGTAATTTTTAAGTCAGCAAGCAGCCATGGGAAGTCCTGCTCTAAAATTTTACTAAGTGCTTACTTGAAACTTCTCCTTTCGAAAAGATTTCTATTAAAGCAAGCTCGCGAAAAATAGTATACGAGAATTCAGGCATTTACATTTAATAAGTTCGCAATGACGGTAAGGAGCCAAACATACTATCCTAATTTTACAGAGAAATATTAGACTATGATCTAAGAATGGTGCTCCCTTCGACAGTGCGCTAAATCGAGCCTAAAGAGACCTAGCTGATAATAGTCAAAGGTGAACGAGCAATTGTATAGCAATACAGGAGCAAAATATAATCAATAAGGAAAATAGCCATCAGGCTGTAGGAAAGGCGGAGTCTTTAATGAAGTTTGGATTGCTATTCATGTTATTCAGTGCTTTTTCTTAAGCAGTCGTTTCAACCGCCGCGTCACTGACGCCCTGTCTTTTGACTTGATCTAGAAAGCAATCAGGTCACAATCAAAGCCATAACGGCTGTAAAGCTCCTATAGCTTTCTGGCCTAACAAGCAGTCCATCGATTCTTAACAGTAAATTGGGGCTTGGTCCTGGGCAAAGTTAGAATTTATCGACAGATGCAGTCGAGGGAGAGGGTCTCCTCCCTCAGGGAGTCCTCCATTACCGTGGAGTTCGTATCAGAGACAAGCTTTTAAGTGGTTTCCATTTCAATCGTACATTTTTAATAAAAATAGAGTCAGACTCCCGGCTATAAACTGGAATTATTAATCCCGATCTAATTCTTTCACCTTGGGCCCTTGAACTCGGTGCTCCGCTGGACAAAGGACTGCCGGGAAGCAGTTAAGTTTGTTTGGTTTGGAGATAAATTGTTGATATTTTGTTGTGAATTAGTTGTTGATGAGCAAGCAGCGTAACTAGCCTTCAGTTCCTAAGCAAATTAACACACCGAAGCTCGAGTATTCTTTGAGCCCTTACCAGTCTATTCTCAAGAGTCCTTTTACGCCTTTCCATCCTCACTTCAACACCAGCAATGAACCTTAATTTCCTTCCTTCTAGTTGTATCCCAAGTCAGAAGAGCTGGGTGCAAATTTAAGACACACCTACCACAGTTAAGATATTTATCGGTGGATGATCGATCTGATTGTGGAGAACGTAGAGCTCTCGGAAGAGGTGCTCTTGTCCCAGCTAAAAATCAAAAAGTAATGCAAGCCTTCCATGGAATAGGCTTTCCGCATTCTTCTAAGGAAATTCAAGAAGCTCCGAAAGACCAAGGAGGAGATGACCAAGTATTGCATGCGAAAGGCCTTCAAGTTTCTCGGGTAGAAGATGCGCAACGAAGGCCACATGCAACGCGGCTAGAACGACTTCAACCTTCGTTACTACTTCCCTGACAACCGGAACGAGGAATGGCTGAGCATCCCCTTCCGGAAGAATTCAATCGAGAAGACAATGAACACGAGCTTCCTCAAGAAAATTTTCAGCTCTCCGCAGTTCATTGAGGACTACAGGGAATTTGTGAACACGTTCAAGCATCTGGCTAAAGAAGACAACTAAAGAAAAATTAATTATTTATCCCAAATTGTCCAGGATGCCATCACTATGTCCAGTATCTCCAAAATCTAGTCGGTCAAGAGACTCCCCTGGACTCTTCCCATGCTTCGCAAGACTTAGTAGCTCGCCTTTAAACTCATGCAGTACCGGCCTGGACACATGAAGGAAGTTCCCGAGCACTCCTTCCACTTCGAGAGCAACTCACTGAAAATCTAGCCGAAACAGCACTAAGGCCTCGACGACGACCACTACGAGTAGTTCTGCCCAGGGAGTTTAAACTTCGAGAGCCACGACGAATACTGCCAATCATGAAATTTAAATATAGAAGCCTGCTGGCCAATATTTATGTTCGCAACCGCTCGACACAGCGTTTCCAGGAGCTCAACTACCACAGGATTTACAAGCGGCTCTACAACCTCTACTACATCACGCCTTAGGAAATGGAGTTCAGAAAGTATCACCCCCGCTTCAAACTCAACATAAGATTCCTAGCAGATCAACTTCCTCCTACGATGCTGCTCTGGTTTTTGTTCGGTGCTCTGCTGAGCTGTTACAGCTGGGCAATCTACAACAACTAGAGGCTGGTGCGATAGAATTGCTTATAATTAGCCTATGAGCAAAACGGATACAATGTTGGTTGGCAACTGCTGATTTCCAACTTGATGCGCTACTTGTTCGAACTGCACACACCTTTCAACCAAGAAGACCTAGGTGAACGGGAGCAGATCTTGATGCGTTATAAGCAGGTAAAAGAATATCAAGCCAAGAAGGACAAGCGGCTGTAGTGCCTTTAGATCGGTAGATTTGAAGTGTATCCATTTCCCAAGAGCTGATTAATGTTAACTCTTATTAAAGACGGTCGACGCTCTCTCGTCAAACTCAGCCTCCATTAGAACCCCTTCTAATTCTTAAAGGCCTCTCTTATTGAAGGGCAAGTCATAGTATTCTACGAGCATCAGTACGGTGAGCATATCATACAATCATTCTAAGAGTTCCAGGCTGCTGTTTAGAAATTTAAGAATTAGTTGGTCCTGTTCGTCAAAATGAACCAGGATCCCGAGAAATTAGTACTGAAACAGTAGATAAATGAGTTAAAAAAAAAAATACAATAGCTAGCTAAGCTGAACTAGGTGGGAAGGAAGATGCAGTAGAAGGAGAGTGCAGCCCTGCCCCCTCCTAAATGTCCTTAACAGCAGCAGCCCTAGGCTGCCTAGTAATAACTTGAATAGTAGATCGAACTCGAGAATAGTATGCAGATTTAGACGAGAAACTAAACTTTGGATTCCATGTTCATTGTCATAGATGATCCGCCTAAATTCAGTAAAAAAATATAACCCCCTAAAATTAATACAAAAGAAAAGCCTCTCTTAACAACGTCTTAAAAGGCCTCACCTACTAAAACTAAATTACCCTAGCCTGCTGCATAAGTAGTATCGCCAATGAAGGTCTTTCAACGCCAGTCCTTCAAGGACAAATAGCCAATCATTTAAGCGTCTAAATCTCAATATGAGAAGAAGAAGACAATTCACCAAGAAAGAGTGCTAAGCTAGGTACGAGCGACAGTAAACGGTTAGGAATACATCTCATAGAAGTAAGTGGTAAACTTATTCGGCAGAATCCCGGATTTAAAAAACCTGTAAAAGCTAATCCCCTTGAAGTTCTACGACTTAATTTTAAAGCATAAGTCGATACTCCGATTGTAGCTGCTCGAGCAGAATCCTGAATTTGCCAGTAAGTGTTAAAAATGGACCACCCTATTCACTTTTCTCACAAATTTAAAATGAAATAAATCTCATTAAACCTTCTCCTATTCTCACTAGTCCTTATTCTCACGCCGCCCGCGCTCTTCAGAATGCCCGTCCCCTTCCGCTACCTCTACATAATTCTCTTTGTATGCAGTTGCGTGGCTGAGTAAGGCTTACAGACCTTCCTTTCGATCTTATTGTTGTTATCCGTTTTATTCAACTTGCTTCAAGACAAACTGATCTATCGCAAGTCCAAAAAAAGCGTTATGAACGACTAGATGAGTAAGCGGGTTAATAGCTATCTGAAAGCAGTCGAGATCAAGGATGAGGGAGTTGTACTTAGGGGCTGGGAAAGGATTAATTAGGAGAGTGCCTTTCTTGTGGTGTTCATGCACGGCATTGGCGGGTTTACTATCTCCAACAAATTGAATTTCATAAAAAAATATTGCTAGCAGACGAAATCAAGCTTTTTGATAGTGGCTTATCGCGGATATGTCGAGTCGACAGGATCAGCCTCTGAAGAGGGAATCAAAAGGGATGCACTCTCAATAATGCACTATGCGTTTTCAAAAGGAATGAGAGTAATAGTGCATGGGAAAAGTCTGGGCGGAGCAGTGGCAGCTTACATCGCGTCACACCCATAGTTCAAGCATAGGATAAAGGGACTTGTGCTCGAAAATACGTTTACAACATTCAAGTAGGCAGCCTGTAGTTTATTTCCTTATTTCAAACCCTTCATCCTGTATTAATTAATAAGCTAGTGGCGCACTATCGACCTCGTCCCTTCACTAGTCGTACCCACTCTCCTAATTTCTTCTGGCCAGGATAAAGTAATTCCACCTTGGATGATGGAGCAACTGCATTCTGCTATCAACTCGCCTAAGATTATCTATCGAATTGAAAATGGAACACACGGACACACCTGGCAGAAGGAGGCTTAACAGTATTTCATGAAAGTGAGTTACTTCCTATCTTCATGTTGATAATCATTTGTAGCCGAGCTTAGCGTAAAATTCTTCTCTACTGAGATAGCCGTCTCGGTCCAGGTCAGCCTAGTCTATGAACTCCTGGATATCAGCATCTGAGACTACAATGTCGAGGAATTGTCCGAAAACGTGCTTTATTTCGTTGAGCCCCACCAGCCCTTTCTCCTTTTTATCAAATAGCATGAACATCTACTAAGCCTCGGCCTCCCTCCCGCCTCCTTCGAACCACTTTTTAGTGATCATGGAGAGCGTCTATTGAAGTGTGAAAGTGGCTTGATCCGAAAAGAGTTTCTTGATTTCGCTCTAAATTTACTTGCCGTTCATCTTGGTGAACGCGAAATTGCCTTGTTAGATTCTTACCCAGCACGCTGCGCAAGTCGTTGCGTTTAATGTGATTGGTTTTTTATTTATCGTAGAAATTGAAGGCGTCTTTTATCTAATTTTCCATGTCTTCTGACAGCTTGTTGTTCTGTCCCTTGGAGGATATCGAGGTGAGTTTGCCGGCCTTTTTACTTTATTTCATATTTTAATAACGTTTTCATGATAATCGCAGTCACATCAACGAGCGTTCAAACTAATTAATCACTGATAGCTCCTCCTCCGTAAATGTCAGCACGTTCTTAAGGATGAGAAGGGTCGACTGGATGCTGTTTGACATTCCGGCCAGTTAAATTTATCTGACTGATATCATATCCTACTTCCCTTTCTTTTCAAGCTCCATAATTGTCTTTTTAATGTTTTTTTTGGTGAACTGCTCCTTCATTAACAAACTTTATCTCCGCTTTTGAACTTACTTAAGCTGCTCCTTCAGGGCCTATTTGCTTTTGGTCTTATCGACCAAGGCGATTCGTTAGGCTACGAGAGTCTATTCGTAGAACCTGTTGAAGTCGATGAGCTTTTGAGGGCTATCAACCTTTAGTTCAGATAGGACTCTGCTGTACTAAAGGAGCACTTTCTAATAATTCTTTTTTTACTCCTCCAGACCGGACAGCTAATCCTAGAGTTTTAGACTCTCTTAGTCTCGCTTCAGCCTTTTTTTCTGAATTTATTACTCCTAAGAGGCGTTAAGGAAAAACTCGAGTCGCTCTTGTTCTTTCTTTACGATCTACTGCAACTATAGCTTTTGCTGGGCCTATTTTTAAAGTCCCTCCAGATGGCGCTACAGCTTGTCGAGCTAATCGGTCTTGACGAGACGCTATCGGACAGGGATGGCTAAACTGATTTTTATATTTTTGAGTTTGGCGAGAAGGTTGGAGTGATTAAGTTTGAAGTCTTTAAGAATGCGTTTGGATACATGAAGCTCGTTGCCTTTGTTTAAAATCATGTTTCTTAGCACCTCATTCTAAAAAAAGAGGCTCTCGTAGGTGAGCTTTAGGTCGGATAGCTTTTTGTTGAGGTCTAGCTAAACTTGCTTGGGGATTTTTATTTAGATCGATTTCTTTAATATTCTTTCTCTCATCAAGTTGTTCTCATAGATGCTGGAATTCAGTTTCTTGCTTTTTGTGAACAGGCTGCTCTCGATCTTGCGAATAAATCCAGAATTCTCAGGCAGGGATTAGGCCCTCAGCATCCTGCGCTTTAAAGAGAGGTTATTGTTAAGGTCGTTGGGTTTATCCCTTCGCGAATGACTAAGTCTGGACTGTGCTTCATGAGAATTGCTGTTCAAATAGGTGAGTAGCCTGCTGGTGATATCGAAATTTTCCATTAATAAATCCTCACTTATTCAGTTAGTCCATAAAATTGATTTGCATCTGCAGAAAAGCATCAGTCTAGACCGCCTCCTCTTGGATCAGCTTCTCTAGCTTTTGCTCGAGTAGCTCGCACTTCCTGGTTTTCTTGCGCGAGAGGCCTCGTGTGACCTGCTACTTGATGAACCAGTCGCAGGATATGTAGCGGGAGGGTTGGGTCTTGAGGGGAGAGGAGGGCGGGTTGGACGGTTGGTTGACAATGAGATTGTGGATGTAGATGTAGGGCTTTGACATTTGATATGTTATTTATTTTAATTGGAAGAATATTGTCCTTGACGCTGTATGAGACTCTGGAAGTATCAGAGGACGCCTCGGAAACCGAGATTAGGAAGGCTTTCAGGAAACTATCCGCCAAATACCATCCCGACAAGAACAACGGCGATCGTTAAAAGGATCAAAGGTTTCTCTAGATCAATCGGGCCTATGAGATACTAACAGACGTCTCGAAAAGGACTGTTTATGACAGGCTGGGGTAGTAAGGCCTCGAGGATCTCAAGAAAGGAAAATCATTAAAAAAAGGTCCTGACGTGGAAACCACCATGTTCCTTACCTTGGAGGACGCCTATAAAGGCAACTCCAGGAACTACACTTTTCAGCGAAAATAGATTTGCAAAACCTGTAAAGGCACTGGGGATAAGTCTGGCAAACTGTCAGTGTGTGCAGCTTGCAAAGGTTCGGGGACAGTCATGCAAAATGTCAATATGGGAGGGATGGTATTCCAGATGCAGCAGCATTGCCACCAATGTGGAGGATCAGGTCGCTCAGGCCATTTAAATTGCCCTGCCTGCCGAGGAAGAAAGGTCTTAACTAAGCAGAAAACGCTTGAAATTCCGCTTTAGAGAGGAGTGAATGACGGCGACATGCTTACATTTAAGGGAGAAAGCTAGCAAAACATCGACCAGTACCCGGGAGACGTGATCGTCCGCTTTAAGGTCAAGCCCAACCCCGTTTTCAAGCGATCCAACAACGACTTGCAGACAGAGATGAAGATCTCTCTGGAGAAGGCTGTGCTGGGGTTTAACCTGCCTCTCAAACACCTGGACGGACACTAGGTTAGAGTGAGAAACGATGACGTGACCCAAAACGGATCAGTAATCTAGATAGAGAACGAGGGGATGCCATTCAAATAAGACCCTTCGAATTTCGGCAAGCTGTTCGTGAATATGAAGGTCGAATTCCAGATCAGCTACACGGCAAGGCAGATGGAGCTCATCAGAAAAATATACAGCAAATGATATAATTTATGGTGATTATTGTTACTGCAATACCGGCCCACCTTCGGCACATCGTCTAGCGGGAGGCTGAGTCGTTGCAGCTAATCTACCGCCACTTTGCCACGCTCGAGTAGTTAATTGAGCAAGGAGTTCAACTGGCCTGCGACGAGCTCCTAGTCGTCTCCGAGCACAAGGCGAGGAAGGCCACCTTGTTTTTTCCCAGGGCCAAACTCATCACCTTATATTAGAAGCATCCTCACTTCCTTCCCTCGTTATAAAAGTGCTTGAACAGAGGCGGGCGACGCAGATCCTTCTAGCTGCTGAATGAAATAATTGACAAATCCTAGCGACTATCTCCGTACGACGGACGGATCCAGGAGAAGCTGCTGCAGGTGCGGCGGGGACTGCTGCAGGGCCGAGTGACGAGCAAGAAGGAACTGTTGAAGCAGGTCAGGCACCAATTCCATAGATATAGCAAAACAGGAAGAATTTGATTTAATGGTTAATAATTAAAAAAAAAAGTTCGCCGAGGATACCCACAGCGCGCCCTGCTTCCTCGAGTATATCGAAAATAATGTCCTCGAGCTCTCACAGCGACTAGAACTTTCCTGCGACAAGCACGCTGTTCTCCTCGAAATTTCGTTCTTTTCGAAAATGAAGGAGCACTATCTCAAGGCGCTTGGAAACAAACTCGACAGCCCCAGCTTTGACGAAATTGTGCTGATCTTCCTCGGGAGATTTTTCCAGAGCCACACAATACTGCGGCAATCGATTCCGAAGATGCATTAATAGAAAGTTAAAGAATTATAGGCCCTGTTCCTGAGCATGAGTGGCAACGAACAGAATTCATTAAAAAAACACGTCGAATAGTGCAGGGAAAAGCTAAGATAATACTATCGTTCAGAGTCTAGGTTGCAATTGACAGACATTCTCAATCTGAAGCTGAGTTCTCTTTCCCTCAGAGAGCTATCGCAAGAGGTTCTTGACTAGAAGGATGAGGATCAGGACTTCGATAAAAACGATCCGAACCCCGAGCCCTATGACGGAGACGCTTAGCTCGGTAACACTTCTGACGACATAAAATCATAGCGGAGGATGCCGGTGCGGTAGAAGAGCAAGAAGTTAAAAAAGGCCAGGAATTTTGCTGACGAGTAAAACTACTTCGCAAGCCACTAGGAGACCATCCAGAGACAAATAAGGAACAGGGCGCCCAGGCCTCAGCACTAGTTTTAGTCTGATAAGGAAAAACGTTGATTAATATCGTAATTGTTAATGCTGAATAGTGCAGCTACCATCGAAGCCATGAACAGAGAGTTCCAGATCATGAAGGGCAAGATCAGGGGCATCGAGGAGACCAACAAGAAAGTCATCAACAACCTAAGAAAGTCCAAGCCGCATCCCTGCTAGAACATCGATTAAATGGTCTCCGAATTTAAATAGCTTGCCAAACTCTCAAAAAATAAGCCTAGCCAAACCAAGTCCAAAGAGAACTCGGTCATAATAGTTTCACCTTTCTAACAGCCCCAGCCAAAAGAAATCCCGCATAACAACCGTTTTAGTTTGGAATCAAAGAAAGAACAGGTGCGTCCGTTTATGTCCACCGATATAGGCTCCTTAGGCAAATGGAATGATAACACAATATAAAAGCCTGGCCAAACTTAAGTTCTGCAGCTGCAAGTAAGGTAACTCAGCAAGAAGATTTAAATAAAGGATGAACACTACAGGAGTGCCAAGTAAGTGAATATCAAGCTGATGGCCTAACTTGAAAAGCGCCACATTGAACTTTTGGAACTCAGGGAGCGGCTTGAAAGAGAGAAGAAAGACCACCACGAAACTAAAAGGCTTAAAAAAGAACTATCGAAATAGTTAGAACAGTGCAAGAAGCCCAAAACGGATAGCAGGCTTGAATTGCTGAAATAGCAGAACGCCTTGCTCTCCAAGCAAATCAAGGAGAAGGACGAGGTGATCGCCAACTTCATCTTGGAACTGTAAGCGAGCAAGTACAAGGCCGAGGACTCCAACTTCGATCTATCGCAATAGCTGCGGCGGCCTTAAAACTTATCGATCGACCTTCGTAAATTTTAGTAGCAAATCCAATACCTATAATAGGAAAACATGCTACTAAAGAACCAACTGAGTCTAGAGGGCAAGGAGCTCACCCAGATGAAGGACATCCTCTCCTCCCAAATCGAGGACCACAAGAACTTGTCTGTCTAGATCAAGGCTCTTTCCAGGGATAGGAGTTAACTCCTCCAGAAGCTCCAGGCTAAAGACCACTAAAACTAGTTACATTAAAGAAATCTGACTGCATGCAACAAAGCACTCAAGAACTTAGAAATTGTAAATGAGCAACAACAAAAGGCCTTGCTCGAGCTCTAATAAAAACGCAATTCGATTAAGTAATTACAAGGAGAAAACAGGACTCTCAAAAATTAAATTGAAAAGCTCAAATATCAGTGGCAAAGTGAGTTGGATAAAAAAGAAATCTTACTGCTTTAACAGACTAAAAATTACAGCCAGTTGTTGCAATTAAATAGCAAACTCTCAAACGCGAACAGCTAGCTCCAGCAGAATTAATCTTAAAATCAAATCAAACTCACCTCTAAAATCGAGAGGCTGGAATCGGAAATCCAAGAAAAAATCCTTGAGCACGAAAAGATCGAAGAAAAATTAAATCTTTCCTTGAGGTAAAAGGAGGCCTTGCTAGCTGAATCCCTGGAACTGCATCGAATCAGAAAATAGCTGGGCCAAGCTTCCCTTCTTATTTAACGACAAAAGGATATCATCCAGCTCCTGTAGACTACTAATTAACAAATCCAACTAGGAATTAATTCTAAGCAGAGAGCAATGCTAACATAGGTTCGGCTGACAGGACAGACTGTTTCCCCACAAGGGAGACAGTATTCTTCTGTCTTGATCCAGACGCCTCCTTGTGCAGCAAAGGAAATTGCTTGCACTTAGTCAGTTGAGCTAGAACGTTCCTTGATATCAGGTCAAAAATAGACGCAAGATACCATGAGCATTTAAGTTTCGATCTAATACTGCACCCGAGAGACTCAAACAGCCTCTTCTCAACATGATCATGATCTCAGACCTTATCAAGTCTTCTCCATAAGAATACATTAGCCGAGTGATTTAACCACCACTAAGCCAGTCTTATAAGCTGTTAAGTCTCACTAACACCACTCCTCTCAGACTGACAAGAGTTACTCACAGCCTCAAACTTCTCAGACTCTCATCAGCTGTTAGCAAATCACTATAAATCAAGCATCTCAGACTCTCTGTAGTTCGGAGGGTTTATTCAACGAAGCTTCTCAGACTCTGATAAGTAACATTCAAGCAGCGCTCCATCAGGCATCTCAGACTCTCCCGCATAAGACAATCCATCAGACATCTCAAACTCCGATTATTGGGGCTTTTCATCAAACTACCCAGACAGTAGTTTGCAGTCAAGTAATGACTGTCCAGACTATTCAAGCTGAATCTTTCTAATCCCATTCCTCGTAGGACCGAGAGTGCCAGACTCGGAGTAAGGACAAAGGAAACAAGGCTACACAGACGCTAAGTACTATCGAACTGCAATTAGCAGTAATTCAATAATGCAAGGTGGACAAAGCTATTAATGAGTATTCTCCCAGAGTCATCCGGCTCGACCAGTCTGTTTGTTCTGAAATCAAATTAGAAAGGCTTTCAAGCTAAGTAGCCACTCAAATCGCTCCAAGTTTCAACAATTCCCAACTGCAGACCTGCTCTCACAACATGGAGGAGAAATTTGCCCAAACTTCACCAGCTTCCCTCAAATAAATAAGCGTTGCCGAAATCATAATCAACCCCAAGGCGGACAAGTAGGAGAAAGTGCATCAGGCTATGAAACGAATCGCAGATGCTTTGAGCGGATGCTCCCTAGAAAAGTCGGATGTGAGAGAGGAGAAGGGGAGCTTCGTCAAACAAAGGGAGGACTCCAAGTAGTTGTAATTTAAAAACTATATTTAGAACGCCAACTTCTTCTCAAGCGATGAGCTGCCCGACTCCATGCTGGTCAGGAAGGTCGACGAGGTCGACGAGGAGGAGTAATCCTCCAATCTTTATGAAATCCGGATTAAGGATATCGAGGAGCATAACCTCGAGTCCAGTTTGCAGCTAGTCAGCTGCCAATAGCGAAAGAAGATGCAGCTGAAGATCGAGGAGCTGGGCAAGTAAGTGACCTACTACAAGAACAAGTACGAAGAGCTGAAGAAGTCAGTGGACTCTTCAGACTCCTTGATGAGCTTATCTAAGTCCAAAAACAAGAAGGAGAAATCCTTGAAGGAAGAGCTCGATAAAATAAGTCTGTTGCTCAAGATGGAAAACTTAAAGTACGAGGACGCACAAGCACAGGCCAAGCGATTGTAAGCCGAAAATACTAAGTTGAAGGCCGATATGTAACAACTGCAGCATGCCAATTCAGTGGTAAACAAAACCGTCTACTCGTCCATCCTGAACAAAGATTCAGCCTTCAACAAAGTGCGGACGACCTTGCGGACCACCAACTGCTAGAGTGCTCTCCTGGAGGAGATAATTTACGTACTGAAGAGATTAGAGACGATGTAGTAAGTGTAGATGACAAACCTGACATAACTGAGTCTCAGCTAGAACTTCAGAGAGAGCCTGAGGAGCCTGTAGAAGAAGATAAAATCATACGAGCTCAAAGGACTAAGCTATCTCAGGTAGATTGAATAAATGCAGAAGAAATTCAACGCCGGGCTTGACGATCAGGGCGAGCTGGCCATTCCTTCTCTTGAGGTTTATGAAACCAATGAGTTCAGACTCAAGAGCGATATTGAGGAGCTTAACGAGGTGGTTACCACGCTCACCTAATCGGTCGAGCTCAAAAAGCGAGAGCTCCAACAGCTTAACTCCAAACTTAATTAACTTTAAGCAATCCTCTCATCCTTCTCAAAAAGCTTCACTAGATTCATATTGTCCATCGAAGGAAACTGCTAAGACACTCTTGACCAGTTCAGGCCACTGGCTTACAACCTAAAGTTAGGCAAAAATCTTTAGCAGCAGCTGGAAGCGCACCTTAAATAACTTATCGCCAAACTCCAAGTGCCCCTGCCTTCTACCAAAAGGAAAAATAGTTTTTTTAAGTGATTATGAATATCAAAAAATTTAATGCTAAAAACAGAGTTTTATTGAAGAAATCACCGTCCTCCCAGCCACACCTCCCCATCCTCGTCAAACCCAAGCCGCAATAACACATCAAGAAGCCGGAGAGCATGAACCTGTTTGAGGCCCAGCTAAGACTAATCCGGAAGGCGATCGAGGAAATCAAACATCCAGAGTAGGAACAGCTAAAGAAGTTTGACTAATAGATAAAGCGATCGATCGAAAAAGAGCGCAGGCCAGAGCGAAAGTTGGCAGTTTTGTAGAACCTCTTCAATAGTCTGGAAACCAAATTCAACAAGGCTCCTAGGTTTTCCAAATGATTGCGTATGTGAGTCATCACTCGTTCTTGCTGCTTTTCCAGGCTTTTAGCTCCTCCACTAAATTGCTCGACGGGTACACGTTGTTCTGCCGAAGGATCATTTCTAGTTTGGCTGTCTCGCTGTCGATTTTTACAGCAGAGGTATCGCCCTCGCTGACCACCTTCTGGTAAAGCTCCAACAATTTTTTGGCTGTCATCTCATTGACGTATTTTTTTTATTCTGCCTTCTCCTTGTCCTTGAAGGAAGTGAAGAGCGCTTGCGAGCGCAGGAGAGTGGGTACCCTCTTAATCATGTAATTCATTATAATCGAAAGAATTATATTGCAACAAA
This sequence comes from Craspedacusta sowerbii, assembly GCA_003687565.2. Taxonomy (NCBI): domain Eukaryota; kingdom Metazoa; phylum Cnidaria; class Hydrozoa; order Limnomedusae; family Olindiidae; genus Craspedacusta; species Craspedacusta sowerbii. Next base: position 118,887 of record QQSS02077760.1, read on the forward strand.
CGAGAAGAGGATAACAACCGCAGAGAGAGCGGGGGTCAGTTAGGTCGACTGCAGTGGCTGATTTATCCCATACTTAAATCATATATCTAGCTTCTATTCCTCACCTTCCTTGGGTTGCCCTTTCGCCAGCTAGCTCTATTTCTATTCCTAAAAGGGCTCCAATATCTCCAGCTCATCTGCCCTTCCCTCTGCCAGTAGCTGCTCTCGGTATTCAGAGAACTCAGACAAAGTCACATCTTCCTCAAAATACTACCATGTGTAATCGTGCTCGTTCTAGCCCATCTGCTTCAAGAGTCTTCTACGCTGCGCCTTCGATAGTGAGGTGGCGGTCCCAGAGATCGAGGAGTTGGCCCTCCTTTAAAGAAGGGCAGTGTTGAAGCCCTTGGAGTGGTATCTTAGCCTGTCTGGGATTAGTTACGGGTTGACGTCATTCTGATCCCTGAGCTAGTTGGGATCTTGAGGCTTGATGAGATGGTTCCTGAGTAACTGCCTCTTTTCTTCAGAGATCTTCTTCTTGTACTGCCCGTTGGCCTTCAGGTACATTTCCGGGAAGGCGCTTTAAAACCATTTGGATTGGATGATGGGCAAGTAAATTCGCTCGTAGACCTAGTAGCAAGCCCTGAAGTACAGGTAGATCAGGTTGATTAGCAGGATTATGATCAGCACGGCCATCTGGATGTTGCTGTAGAACATGATGTCCTATTTCACCAGGCTCTACATGCTCAGGCAGTATATGCAGAGGCCTATGAAATATGTTAATAGCAGGAGCTATGAGACTATGACAAACACTGTGTGAACTCGATAGCCTCGGAACTTGAAGTTGCTGGGTCTGAACTTGATGTTGTAGGCCAGACTGATGACAGTCGTGAAGATGGGCACGAGCAACTGGATAGCGAGATAATTCCAGGCGGCGGCGAAGGTGATGGCGGGGATGATGACTCTGAGCATCATGAGGGGCGTGCTAATAAGGGCCTGGAAGTGGACCTTCTACCTGATTTCGTAATGAATGATATTGTAGCCGTTGACCTTGGGGTACTTAGGGTCTCTGAGGTCAAGCTTCCTTGCCTCGTAAAGGGCCACATTCTGAGAATACATTTGCTTGGATTGCTATTCGGTCAGGATGTATTATTGAGATTGTCGTAAGTCGGCGAACAGCTTGGGGTAGTCTGATATAGTGCTCCAGACTGAGTAGATGAGCATGGGTGGCAGTAGGATCCCCACCGCGCCCAGCAGACAGGCGGAGAAGATGCTGAAGCCGACAAGGGGCTTGTAGACCTGCAGGTCCTTGAGCTGGAAGACTGCAAAGAGAACAAGATTGCCCATACAAAGGACAAAAGTCTAAATCTGGAAGGACATCTTGAACCTGCGGTCAAAGAGTTTCTTAATCCATGACCTGAAAGGCTTGAATTTGTTCAACTCTGGGATCGTCAGCACTTTTAGCACCACTGTTAGCAGTATCAGCATCACGCACAGGCTCAACACGTATCCACACTATCTCAGGAATGTGAAGTCTCCGGCAGAGAGGTTCACCTTGACCGGCACTCCGCTCCGAAGCACAGGTGCCTCCATCAGTCTGTCGAAGATGCCCGGCAGGAAATCGAAAGTCACTACTTTTAGGTTGAGCAGAGCGTTATTATAGGTGGGTGGCAGGATGATATTGACGTAGTAGGCCATATGAACAAGCTGGAAGACAGTAGCTGTGTAGAACCAGACTCCGAGGCCAGTCCAGAAGTAGCAGAAGATTACGCCTATGACGTACAGGAATGCCATGACCTTGAAGAGTGTGGTGATGCCGTAGTTTTGTTCGTCAGGGGCGTAGATAACAGGGATGTCGACGGTCAAAGTGGTTTTGGTGGTGGAGGGGATGTTGCCGTTGGGATCGCTGATGAGTTCGGGCTTGGTGATTTCCATGCCAAATTCGAGATTGGGGTTGTCGCCCAGACTTGAGACATCGAAAATCGCCTCATAGACCCCGTTCTCCACTTATCTAAGAGTGTAAGGGATCCCTTAGGGAGTGTAGTATACTTCCTGCAAGGAGCGACCCACTTGCAGGGCCCTTCGAGCGCCCTTGTTGCTCGTAAACTTCAGGATGTCGCTGATGTTACCTCCCACTGTCACGTTGCTGCTGAATTTTACCAGCACTTTGTAAGTGTAATTGCTGTAGCTGGAACTCAAGTTATAGGTGAGCTGGTCAGTGCAAGGCCCTCCACAGGATATGCATACTTTTGTGACATCCACCTTGTAATCTGTCGGACAGGAAGTTCGGCATTAATTACCGAAGAGGTATCCAGAGGCGCAGCTCTTACATGTGGTGCCGCTGTTTTCACAGGTGGCGCATGGACTAGTACAGGCCTTACAAGTAACTGAGGAAAGGAAGTAGCCATCGGGACAAGCCGATACGCAGGTTGTGTTCAGGAAGTACAGCTTGGTTTCAGAGCAATAAGGATTGCAAGTATTATTCGCCAAATAGGCTGTAGTGACACAGCTGGTGCAGACTGTCAGCGAGATGCATTGTGTGCAAATTTAGGGGCAGGCGTCGCAGCGGAACAGATTGGTGTTGGGGAACTGGCCACTCAGGCAACTAGGCTAGCAGGACTGGCTGGAGTTCATTCCGTAGAGGGGCTTACAGCCTGTGCTTGCGACGCAGGTTAGGCTGGCTTGCAGCTTGTAGGTTAGCTGAGGAGAGGTCGGACAAAGGTCTACACACGCTCCTGAGTATAAATACTTAAGGAACTGGCAGGTAAGGCAATTGGTAAAGGAGACACATGATGTGCAGGCCGAAGGACAGGTGTCGCAAGAGTGCTTCGGATAGTTGTGCCAATAAAGGTCTGGACACTTTGCAATGCAGCTAAGAGTCACTATGTACGAGAAGTAGGGAGTCGGACACTGATAAACGCATAAGTTGTTGGAATAGGACTTGTAGGTGCCAGAAGGGCAGGTTAGTGAGCACGTCATGTTAGTGTCGATCCCGAAGTAAGGAGTCGGACAAACAGAGACGCAGGTATTGGTAGTCTCATCTGCGAATAGAATGGCTCGGAAAGGACATTGAGAAACGCAGACCCTGATGGTGGGGTCGGCGAAAAGTGGGGAAGGACAGTTATTGACACAGGCATTGATGGTATTAAGGGCAAAGTATGAAAGCGGACAGGTTACAACACACTGCCTGGTCGATTACAGGGTGTAGGTGTATGAGGGACACACGTTCCTGCATTAGTTTCCGATGGGTATGTAGAAGCCGTAGAGGGGAGTTGAGCACTGTGCCACGCAGGTGCGATAGGTTGCCACCTCGGCGTAGAGTTTGGGCTGTTGGGGACAGTAGGCCACGCACCGCTTGGTGCTGTCGTCTGCGAAGTAGGGCGAAGGACACCTCTCTACGCATTGGTTGAGTCCGTCGGCGAGGGCGTATGAGACCAGGTTCAAAGGGCATTGCTTCACGCACATATTGGTTGTATTTTAGGCGAAGTAGCCATCGGGACAGTGCTGCACGCAGATCCTGAGGACTGCGTCTCCAAAGTAGTTTGCAGGACAGACCGAGACACATCGGTTGGTGACAGCATATCCGAACAAGGGAGGATATGAAGGGCAGACTGCAATGCAATATCTGCTGACGTAATCTGCGAAGCTACCCGAAGGACAATCAGTGAGACATGCCCGGGTGATGTTTTAGCCGAAAAGGCTGGGAGTGCTGGGACAGACATTAACGCATTTGAGAGTGCTTGGATCGCTGTATGTTCGATCGGCAGCAGTACAAGCTTGAATGCATCGTCTGGTGAGCAAATCGGCATAGTAGCCGGTCTGGCAGCCTGCCTAACAATTCCTTGAAACTGGGTCGGCAAAGGTGGGGCTGGGGAGGTTGGGACATTTGTAGACACACTGCCTGGTCGAACTGTCCCTGTAGAAGTCCTAATTGGGGTTGCAGTTGGCAGTGCAAGTCCGAGTGGAGTTGTCCGCGAAAAGGCCAGTGGGGCAATAAGCTATGCATGTGCGGTCCACTAAGTACGAATAGTAGGCTGGGCTTGCTGGACAGGTTTGGACGCATCTCATTGTGCTATTGTCGGCGAAGGTGAGTGGACTGGCCGGGCACTGTGACACGCAAGTCCATGTGCTTTAGTCAGCGTAGAGGTTGTTGAGCCAGGGACAGCGGAGTAAACATTGCTGCGATATCGGGTCTGCGAAGTAGTTATTGGGACAGCCGGATTGAGCAGCGCCTGTGACGCACTCCTGGGTAAGTAAATTTCCAAAGAAGCCTGCAGGACATCTTGTTACACATGTTTTAGTTGAAATATCTCCATAATAGTAAGGCTCAATCGGACACTGCTGCACGCAGACTCGGATAAGGCTGTTGGCGAAGCCTGTCGGGCAGGAGCTCAGACATTTCCGGCTGGTGGTCACAGAGTTGCTGGTGTTGTACGCGAACTTATTTAAAGGACAGAGCCGCAAACAGGTGCGCGTCGCGTCATCAGCAAAGGTATTTTAGCTAGCTGGACAGGTCTCCACACAAGTCTGAGTAGAATTATCGCCATACAAGCTCGGAGTTATAGGACACTGGGATACACAAACCCTGTTCACCGCGTCTCCATAGAGGAAAGGCTTGGTTGGACATTTTTGGACACACATGAATGTCGAGGAGTCTGCGAAATAGCCTGAGGGGCACCCTGCCACGCACAGGTTCGTCGTCGGGTCGCCGAAGCTACCGCTGGGGCATGTTAGCACGCAGAGTCTTGTTGTGGGATTGCCGTAGCTTTTCGGGAAGTTCGGACATCTTGTTACACAAGTCCTTGTATAAGGATCGCTGAATAGATTCTGGCTCGACGGACACTGAGTAACGCAGGTTCTGCTGTTTGGCTCGGCGTAGTAGAATACGGGAATTGCCGGACATGATTAAACGCACAGGAATGATGTAGGATCAGCGAAGGTATTGTTGGCGGCGGGACAGTTTTGCACACACAAGTTGGTAGAGTGGTCAGCGTAGACTGGTGGGGTCGAGCTTGGGCAGTTCTGCACGCATTTGTTTAGGACTGTGTCTCCGAACCAGTAGGGAGGACACTTGTCAAGACAAATTTTGGAGACAGGGTCGGCATAAGTTCCTGCTGGACAGGCTGAAGTGCATTTCCTGGTCGCGTTATTGCCGTAGGTCACCGAAGGAGTATTAGGACACGTCCTCACACAACGATTTGTGGAGTCATCTGCATAAGTATCCCAGGTGGCAGGACACTCGAGAACACATTTCCTTGTCTTGTTGTCGGCATATGAATTGGCTGGACAACTGGGCACACAAAGGTATGTGGCGTTATTTGCGTAGAGGCTAATTGGGTTTTAAGAACACAAAGTTGTGCATACCCAGTGATTGGAGTCTCCGAAATAGCCGCTGGAAGGACTGCAAGCTGCTGAGCAAGTCATTGTAGAATTATCGGCATAAAGTCCTGGAGTGCATTTCTGAGCACACCGACGTGAATTAGGGTCTCCAAAGAGGGAAGGCCTCTGCTATGGACATTGGCTAACGCACTTTCGGGTCGTGTTATCAGCATACAAGTTAGTGGGGCAAAGGTTCGGCAGTCCACAGGTCTTCGTAGCGTCATTGGCAAAAAAGTCTGCGAGTGCTGAGCATGTTTAGACGCAACGATTGTTGGAGGGATCAGCATAAGTCCCAGAAGGACAGGCACTGGCGGGCTCGCACAGTAAGCTAATATTATTAGCATAGGTTCCTGCAGGACATGTCGCAACACACTAATTTGTAGCCGAGCTGCCGTAGAGATTCGAGTTGAAATTGTTGGTGCTGCAATTTGTTACACAGGACTTCGTCAGGTTAGAGGCGAATGTGCCGGTAGCGCAAGTTGAGACACAACTTCCTGTGGCCGGATTAGCGAATTTGTTATTGGTGCAGTTAAGAACACAGGTATTTGTGTCAACATCTGAAAAATATTTGGCAGGACAGGTGCTCGATGATTTGCATTTCCGAGTGGTAGGATCAGCGAACAGCCCAGCAGTGCAAATAGATTTGCAAGTATTGTCAGTGTCATCAGCATATAAACCCAGGTTGATCCAGCAGTCTGAAAAGCAAATGCGAGTTCCGGTGTGTCCGTAGGTGTTGGTCGGACATCTGCTCACACAGGTCCTAGTTGAGTTATCGGCAAATGTGGTTGCAGAGCAGGTGGCAACGCACTGGCCTTGGGTGCCGTTGGCAAGGGTTATGAGTGAGAAGAGACTGGGCTTGGCAGGACATGAGCTGACGCAGCGTTTAGTGGAGGGGTCAGCTAACGGATAAGCTACATCAGGACAGTTGATTTTGCAGGAAAAAGAGTTGGGGTCTGCGAAATAGTTGTTTGGACATGTTTGAACGCAGAGTCTGCCTGAAGAAAATAAGGAAGTCGGGCAAGTTGCAACACAGACTCTTGTAGTCTACAGAGCCATTTGAACGCCTGTACATGTGGCAACGCAGGAGGGAGGGGTTGTCGTTGAATCCGCGAAGAACCCGTTCGGGCACTGAGCTAAGCAAGATCTGGTGAGGTTATGGGCGAATAGACCTGCATCGCAAGTCGCAACGCAGCTGCGAGTCGTGGCCTGAGCAAATAGATTTGATGCGAAAGGACAGAGAAGAACGCAAGTATATGTGACAGATTAGGCGAATAGCGGCGGAGTTTGAGGACAGTTTTGCACGCAGGAGCCAGTGGAGGAGTCGCTGAAGTAGTTGGCTGGACAGGAAGAGGCTGTAACGCACTGATAGTTAACAGGATCGCGATAATAGCCTTCCGGACATTGCTGAGTGCACCTATTATTGAGAGCATCGATAAAGAAGGGAGAGCAGGTGGCAACGCAAGTCCTGGTGTCGTCTCGAGTGTAGGGGTTTGCAGTGAATGAAGCGCAGGAGATCACACATTGGTAGGTGTTTATCTATTTGTAATAGGGCGCAGTGCAGTCAATTGTGCACTCGAAAGAAGCATTGTTTCTGTAGTAGGGGTTGCAGCTAGTTACGCAGCTCATTGTCTGGTAGTTCTTGTATTGCACTGGGGAGCTTGGGCAGTAAGTCAGGCAAGTCTGAGCGCTAAGCTGTTTGAAGGTAGGCAGCGGGCAACTTGTGACACAGCTATAAGTGGTCTGGTCCGTCCAGTAGTTGGCCGGACATGTTGCCGTGCAGGACGAAGTGGTGGGGTTTTTATAAGTTCCAGGAGCGCAGTCTGATATGCAATATCCTGAGCTGTTGAAGACGAGGCCTCCCGTACAATAGGTCGAACAAGTGCCTGTAAGTGGATCTGCGTACTTCCCGCTGGGACAGCTCGATACGCACATGTTCTGAGTTGTTGAAATAAATCCAAAGGAACAGGCCGACTCGCATCTCACTGTGTAGTTATCAGCATAAGTATTCGCTGTGCATCCAGACGGCTGAACGCACAAATTATTTTGTGCTGGATCACCGAAATATCCATTGGGACATAATTGCAGACAGCTGCCTAGGTAGTTGAATTTGCTCCCGCAATTAGAAACGCAGAGTTGTTGTGGGATGTCCACGATATTAGTGCTGCAGGATGACGTCAAGACGCAGGTGTCACCGTCGAGGACTGTCATAGGATTTGTTGGACATTTTTGGACACAGGACCATGAGCTCGAGTCTTTGTAAGAACCGGCTGGACAGGTGGTAACACAGGTCTTTGTGGAGAAATCTTTGTACTCGTTTGCAGGACAGCTGGAGACACATTGGTTAACAGATGCGAATAGCATCGGCTGGTTTGGGCATCTGCTCAAGCAGGTCCAAGTGCCCGTATATGAGTATGTTCCCGAAGGACATGTGTCAACGCACAGTCTAGTAACAGGGTTTGCAAACTTACTTGAAACACCACAGCTCGAGACGCAAGATGTGGTGGCAGGGTTGCCGAACAGTCCTGCGCCTCCTCCTGAGCTGGGACATATGTCGATGCAGACATTAGTTCCTGTGTATGAATAAGAGTTTGCAGGACATGTTCCGACACAGAACCGGGTGCTATTATCACCATACGTTGAAGAGCTGCAGAGGTTCGTGCAGAGGTGAGTGCTGTCGTCTGCCCACAATCCTGTTGGACACTGTGTGGCCGCTGTCTTGCAAGTTCTTGAAATCACGTCTCCCCAGGTGTTAACTGCGCAGGTCTGAACGCATGTATTGACTGGGTTGGCGTCTTGTGCAAAGTAAGTAGCAGGACAAGTTAGCACACATATTCTGGAGACTGGGTCTCCATAGGTCGGAGAAGGACAGGGATTGACGCAAAGGTTGGTAGTGTTGTCGCCAAAAGTGCCTGAGTTGCAGAGAGTCTGGCAGACGCCATAGCCTGAGACGATCTGTCCATAGTAATTTTTAGGACAGACAGTAACACACATCTTGGTGGGATTGTGAGAATATTTCACAGGGTTTGAAGAGCGGCAGTTGGGCAAGCATCTGCGCTGAACCCCATTGTCGAACAAGGTCTAAGCCCATGTGCTAGCAGGACACAGGGCAGGCTATACGCAATTCCAGTTGGTCGTCTATCCGAATGTGCTTGTCACTGAGGAGGGGCACACCTGGACACAGGTTAGCGTTTGAGGATCTGCGAACCACCCTGACACTGTCTGGCAGTTTGACATGCATTTCTTGTTGTTGGGGTCTGCGAATGTGCCTGTAGGACATTGGAGTACACATAAGTAGTCAGTTGTGCGGCCATAGTAGCTTCCAGGACACTGGCTGACACAAGTCCTGTTGACAGGATAGCCAAAATAATGAGCGGAAGAGACAGTCTGACAAGAAGGACTGGTTACACAGAGGTTGGCGACATTATTTGCGAAATAGTTCTCCATGCAGCCCATTGTAGTCGTGGCGCAGGTTCGACTGATTGGCTCTCCATAAAGTCCTGAGCCGCAGTTAGACACACAGTTGCGGGTTGTGTAAGGGGATAGGGCTTCTCTCGCGTAGAAGGTTGTCCCACTTACGATCGAGCATGCCGACACGCAAGTGTTGAAATTGGGATCACCGTAGGTGCCGATCGAGCAGGCAGTGGTGCAAAGGTTGGTCTGGTTGTCTGCGAAGTTAGGAGTGGGACATGTTGTCGAGCACATTCCCGAGGATGAATCGGCAAAATACAGATCAGGACAGGTCGCAACACAAGTAATGGTGGTCGGATCAGCGAAAAAGCCTGAAGCGCAACTTGTTTAGCACCTCCAAGTAGCGTTAGATCCGTAACGGCCAGAAGGACAGTTTTTAGGCTCGACACATACTTTTGTGGCTACGATTCCATATTGCAACACTGGTAAAATTGAGCATGTTGAAACGCAAGTTCGGTTCGAATAAATGTCTGCGAAGGTGTTGGCAGTTGTGCAGGGACTAACGCAGTAGCCTGCATCCCCGAAAAGGCTTGAGCTGTTGCTGCAATTAGTGACACAGAGCTTGAGAATGGGGTCTGCGAATTTGCCGTTCAGGCAGCTCGACTAGCAGCCCTTAGTGCTTGGATCAGCATAAGTGTTGGAGGAGCAGCCACTCGGCAGCACACACTGCTTTGAAGTGTAGTCTCCATAATAGTCTGTTGGACAGAGTGTCTTTGCAGTCTGGCAAATTCGAGTTATGGGGTCAGCGTATGTTCCGAGATCGCAAGAATTTACACAGATTTTAGTGCCAGTGGCGTTCATCCCGAAATAACCTGAAGCGCACTGAGCTGAACAGACTCGGTAATTAGTGGGGTCTGCATAGGTGTTGGCTGGACAGTTGCTGCTTGTCACGCAGAGATTGGTATTCTGGTTGCCGAATAGCGATTGCGCTGAAGGACAGGTTGTCACGCAGAGAGTAGATGACGCTAATCCGTAATATCCCTTTGGACAGGTAGTCACACACAGATTTGAGATCGGATTTCCGTAGCCTGTTGTGCAGGTCGAGCTGCAAGTCCTGAAACCGTCTGATCTGCCGTAGAGTCCAGCCGGGCATAGACTGATGCATTACGCGTTGTAGCCGAACGAAGGCACCGGAGTGGCAGAACAAGTCTGGGTGCATAGTCTGGTCTGCTTGTCAGCGTAGTAGCCTGTGGCGGTGCAGCTAGCAACGCAAAGTCCATTGTACCCAAACCGGGAGGGATTGATAGGACAGGTGGCTAGACAGAGTCTGGAAGTAGACTAGCCGTATGTATTAGCAGAGCAAGTCGAGGTGCAGGTCCTCGTAATAGAGTCCCCGTAAAGGCCTGAGGTACAAAGGGTCGTGCATAGGTTCACGCCGGTTGTTGCGTCGGCGAAGGTCCCGGTCTGGCAACTCGCGGGGAGGTTGACGCAGGCGCCTGTGACGTTGTTGCCGAACCAGCCCGAACCGCAGTTGGTAACGCAAGCTCGCGCAGGAGAAGTGGCTTGGAACTGGACAAGTGCGCCGTTGAACTTCTAGCATATCTTAGTGCAGAGGTTAGTGACTGGATCAGCGAAATAAGGCGAAGGGCAGGTGCTGGCACAGACAAAAGTCTCAGGGTTTCCGTAGAGGGAGGATGGACATCTTTGTCGGCATATTGGACTTGAGGGAGTCGAAGAGTCCATGAAGTACCCTGCGTTGCAGCTACCCAGACAGACTTGTGTGGTTGGGTTGGCGAAGGTGCCTGCTGGACAGTTGACCACGCAGACTGACCCTGAGGCATACCAGCCGGAAGGACATATGGAGACGCATGAGCCGTTACCAGTGTAGCCGAAGTAGTTGTTGGGACAGGTCGAATAGCAGCGCTGGTCCTGGGTGAATTTGAACTTGCTGTAGGAAGTGTAGCAATCCTGCACGCACATCCAAGTTGAGTCTTCAGCGTAATAGGTGGACGGGCACAAGCTCACGCAATTGAGCGAAACAGGGTCACCCCACTTCGAGGGGGCCGGACAAGGGACGGCCATGCAGTATCCTGTCACTGGGCTGCGGAATCTGTTGGCTTAACAAGTATTTGAGCAGGTTGTTGTCGACAATCTGAGATAAAACCCTCCAGCTGTGTTGCAAACGCAGGAGTTGGTCGGGCTTAGAACTGAGTTGGAGAGTGAGCAGGATTTGCAGTTGTCATAGGCAGGTCCGAAACAGGTTGAGCAATTGGAAAAACAGTTGAGCAGGCGCAAGGAGATGTCTTTGATGCCCCAGTAGTAAGTGACGCCGTAGAGGCCGTTGAGGTAGTTGGCATTGGTCGACCAGCGAAGAGTGATATCATTGAAGGTGTGAGTGAAGGTGGTGTTGAGCCTGAATTTATAGTCCTGGGTAATGTAGCCGCACAAGTTCTCACCTGTGACTCCGTAGGTGTTGTAAATCCAGGAGTAGCCCTGATAGTTGTCTCGGTTGTGTCCCACGATCATCATGCCCTCCTTGGGCCAGTTCTCGAAGAAGAAGGCAGTGAAGACCACCTGGATGGCGTAGTGGGAGGTTCCCAGTGCAGAGTTGGTGTATTGGAAGTACGAGCTCAGTCCGCTGCCCAAGTACCCGAATATCATTGTACCGTAGCCACAATTATTGTTGTAAAGTAAGCTGTAGGAGGCTGCAGCGTAACCAGTGGGAAGTGAGCTAAACGTGTTAGCAAATGTTCCGAAAGCCGAGCCGAAAGTGGAGTTCAGAGTGCACACTCCTGAGACCGCCAGCTGACCGTCGTAGCAATCCTTGCAGGCAGTTGTGCTCGAGGTGCATGTGTAGCAGGAAATGTCGCAAATCGAGCATGTCAGATACGAGGAAAAAAAGTATCCAGTATAGCAGGAGCAGCTGCTAGCTGACCAGATAGCGGCGCCACTATCAATAGAGTATTAGCGACATTTGCTATTGATAACGCACCGACCCTGTACCCAGGTGTATCCGGAGTTGCAGGTGCTCGAGCAGAATACAGTTTCGATGCAGGTGTTGGAAGTGCAAGTGAGAGTAGTATTGGCTATGCAGGTCGTGCATCCAGCCGGACAGCCGTAACACAAAAACGAGGCGATCGAAGAATAATAGCCAGCTGGACAGGTGAGTATGCAAGTGTCTCCTTAAAAGAGGAAGATAGGCGTACTGGTGCTCGGAATATAATTGTAACAGACGGTGCACTGCACGATGTTGCTAGGCCCCGAGCAGACTATGCAGTAACTGTGGCAAGGGCCGCAGTTGTTATCGTTCATGGGATATTGATTCTGCGAGGGACATTGAGGCATGCATACGTAGCTTTGTGACTCACTAATCGTTCTGAACCACAGCCACTTATAAAAGACGATTCCTGAGTAAATGCCGGTGGTCGGAGTATTGCAACTTTGACATTCGATGTTGGTCGGGCCGGAGCAAGTCGAGCACCGGATATCGCAGGCGTAGCAGAATCGATATATCGGACTCTGAGTGGCGTGGTTGGCAGGGTCGTAGTTATACTGGTTGTTGCGACAGAAGTGCCAGCCCTTCCCGTTGAAGAAGGCACTGCTGGTATTGTAGTAGCACTAGCGAGAGTTCAGGCTCAGGTAGTAAGGGATGTTGCACTGATCGCACTCTGTCGTTATTGACGGGCCTGTGCAGTAATCGCAGTTCGCATTGCACTGAGCGCACAGTCTGAAGCCATTGTTGGTGTTGGTGAGAACTGGATATTGGTCATTGCCACAAGAGTAATCATTTGCATTGTTCCTGTAGGGTCTTGTGGAATTATAGGTGGTGCAGGTACTGGTGCCGAAAATGAGCCAGGCTGGTGAATTGCATGCCAAGCAGTCCGTGTTAGCAGCAGAGTTGCAGTAATAGCAGTAGGAGTGGCAAGGCTGGCAGTAGTTGAACCCGCTGATCACAGTCGCATAGAAATTAATGGGGCAGATCAGATGAACTCTGTTGAGTGATGAGTCCTGGTTGATGCAGTCGGAACCGGAGTATCGCAAATAGAGGTTGGAGGAGCAGTAGGTGCAATCGAGATAGGTGGACCCAGTGCACCGATAGCAGGTGCTGTGGCAGCTGTAGCACTGATTGTCATTGGAGATGGGGTAGCTGTAGAAATAAGGATTGCAGATGAAGTCGACTCTGTTTAAGGAGGTGTCGTAGTTCACGCAGTAGTTGCTCTTAAAGTAGAGTGATCCAGTACAATGTGTGCAGGCGGACGAGGCAGATGATGTACATCTGTAGCAACTACTGTGGCAACTGTAGCATACATTTCCAGAGCCATACAAATATGTAGAGCAGACGTAGTTAGACCGAGTATTGCCTCCGTCGTAATTGATGCACTGACTATTGAGGAGGTAAAGGGTGCCTGTACAATCAGTGCAAGCGGAAGCAGATGAGGACGTGCATCGGTAGCAATTACTGTGGCAACTGTAGCAAACATTCCCAGAGCCATACCTATTAGTTGAGCAGACGTAGTTTGACCTGGTGTTGCCACCGTCGTAATTGACGCACTGGTTGCTAAGAAAATAGCGAGTGCCGGAGCAGGTTAGGCAGCTGGAGGAACCGGACGAGCTGCAAGTGCTGCAGGTGGAATCACAATAATAGCAGTAATAGTTGGTTTCTTCGTAGTATCCACCTGGACAATAGCTACTATAACATGTACCGGTGTAAGCATTCTGCGTCTGATAGCAGCCGCAGCCATTATTATTGCAGCAAGTGCCAGAGTCGACACAGCTGTTCCTAACTTGGTTCAAGATGGACAATATAAATATCATTATTATAATAACCACACACTTTGCCGACACATTAGCAGGGCCTCGCCAGTCGAACTCGAACTCAACATTCTCTGCTCCTCCACTCCAACCTCCCTGTACTGGATTCCGTCCCCTGCTACCTTTTATTATTATGCATTTAAGCAATCTTGTAGAACAAACTTCATTCACTCCCCTTCTCATCATGCTGCTTGCCGTGGCTACACTTGGCACCTTGTTCACCCTCCTCTACTATTTCTACTTCCTGAGTCAGCGGAAGGAACGTATTTTGATGGCGAGCAGGTTGGTGGGCAAGGTGAGCGAGCGAGTGCGCTAGTTACGTAGAGGATCTGCTCAAATAAAACATTAAATCTGAATAATATCATGCCAGACGACTCTTGTGAGCCAGGCCTACTTTCCTAATGTTGTTCTTAAGTTTCCCCTTCTCTAAGGAGAAATCTAGGGCGATTCTGGCCTCTTTGCTCTAACTCGAGTATACTTTGGGGCTGCTTATGGAGATAAGGGTTGGGTGGGCGTGGTTTTTTCGGGCGAGTAGAATATTGGAATGCACTTTGGACTGGACTTTATTGTTTTCGGTGAAAAGGTACTCCTAGGCTCGGAATTCTTTGTTGAGGATGTGGACTCTGATGGCTTTTACTTTTTTGCGTTGGGATGTCTCTTTTTCGATGTTGGAGACTGGCAGTCCCTCCAACAGGAGTTCGAGTAGCCTATCGAATGATAAGGTCTGTGAGCCCTTCTATTTGAAGGGGTTAGGTTATTTTTGCTGGGCGTTGGAATGATGGGTCTTGATGAACTCTTTTCCAAAGGAATTCTTCTAAGGAATTTAGGGATTGATTAAGCAGCTGAGTATTTTGGGTTTGGACATTTCGTTCTTCTGAGAGTAATAGGAGAAATGGTTGTGACTGAGCCTGGAGAGATAAGTCTTTTATTTGTGTGGATTATGCGATTAGCGAATAGTCTATTTAGGCGTCTAGAGGCCCATTCGGCTAGGATTGGTGCCAGCTGTTAGGGAGCATGAATCTGACTAATCTCTGATGTAGTACTGATAGAAGGACTTGGCAAAGATCTCCTTGCTAAGCCTTGATTACTCGTCGTACTCTGCCTCCTCTTACTAAATTAGTGGGATGGAATCTGGACTTCCAGCCAGCTCACTCTCGTTCTCGATTAGTATTTTTTAGAGATGCAAGGAATCAGTGTCTATTTAGGCCCACAGCAGCTTAACATTCGAGTCTTTGATGAAAGTTTAGAAATTGCTGAATTACATCTAAGCTTAGGAGTGTTTGAGGCAGGAGACTCGCTGGGGATGGTAGACAAGTCGGATTGAGAACTGGGGGGCAGGCAGAGTAATTTTTCTGGAGAAGACCTTGCCCATTGCGATTCTAACGCTGTTATTGAGGGAGAATCTGACCTCCTAAGTAAGAATTTCGTAACGGTTGATCTCGATCTCAATGAATTTGGGCAGGTTCTTGACGATGAACTACCGCCCCTCCTTGAGGTAGATCAATTGCTCCTCGATCTGCCTAAATTTCGCACAGTTCCGCACGTACTTGGTGATGGTAAGGTGAAGGTTGTTGGCCAGGAAGGAACAGGCCGCGTTCAGTTCAAGGAGTTGCTTTTCAGCGAATCTCACTCTACTGGACTATTCTTTAATTTATCGCTCATAATTTATTTTTTGCACCAAAAACTACTTCTGAAGATTCTTGCGCACCTAGGCTTGTCTACTCAGCTATTTAAGCAGCTTTGAAATTTCTCGCTTACCTGAGTCGATTTGATCTTGCATAGTCGGGCTATTTTCAGTCTGCTGGTAGGAGCTGCGTTTGGAGTGCCTGGGGAGTAAGGAAGAGAGTGCGATGGGTTGGTAGGGTGCCCGGCTGATGAGACGGAGAGCAGCGCGAGTGAGTTGGACAAGCCTGTCGGTGGCCTCAAGGTAGGGGGGAAATTAAATATTAAGGTTCTTCAGCTATAAACTTTTAAGGTGAAAAAGGTCTGTGCCTAGTAAGGGTTCTACTCTGCTGCAGGTTGTTGTTCAGCCGCTCCAGCTTGCTCACCAACTTCCTGATCTCCTCCTGCACCTACATTGACTTGCTCTTCTCATCGTTATCCAACTTCAGGTCTACCAACTCCGAATTAAAATATTAATCGCTGTCGGTTATCTATTTCTGACTGTTGATCAAAAGCTAATCGAAGTCTACCCCCACTGCCTTATCTTCGGCAGTTACTACTTTTTTTGCAATTGTACTAAAGAATATGAAGTCGGTGGACCCGCCCAAAAGCATTCTAGGCATTACTGTTGGAATCACTGTGCTTGAAGGCTGCTGAAAAAAACCAAGTGAAACCTTGGGTTTCTAGGACCTTATTGGCTTTTAAGATAAGCATAGCTAAAAGTAAGTGATCAGGTCGTCGAATAGCTGGAGCTTGAGGGGATGGTCAAAGTCGAGTCTGAGTTCTTTGAGGATGAAGAAGGCTTCGGTAACTTCCTTATAATTGTATTTGCGAGCGAAGGTGAAGGCCTGGATGAACTCCCTGACTCGGTGGACCAGCAGACTGAGGGTGTTGTTAAATTATCTACTGCACATTTTAATATTATAACCATTATGGATAACTATTTAAAAAGCAAGCGACTTTGTCCTCGCTCGCAGCCACTCGCTTAGCCCTCTCCCGATCGGCCACACCGTCCAATTTCCACTACCCCTTCACCAGGCAAAATCAACTCTCACTCGACACTCCACGAGCCACCTGATTCCGTCAGGACTAAGCGTTTTTAGAACCCAGTTAACCCTCGGTTCTAAAATTCTACTGAGGGCAAAGGAGGCAACAGACTCTACCAAAGCAACCTCAACCCCCACACAGGCTACACATCGGTGCAGCCCTTTGAAAACCACCCCTCGAGACAGCGCTTGGATGAGGAGGTTAGGATGCCTCCTATGATCAACGATCGGCTGGTGAGCTCCGTCCACAGACAGCAGCTCTAGCGCTCAAGGGTTGTCGAGGATATGTTGCCATCAGAAAGGTACGGGCATATCTAGCAAAGCATTTACAACCAGGCAAGGACGGACCTCAACTAAAGTCCTTCCAGAAGCATCTTACAAGTCTAAACCAGGTCCATCCAGCCCGAGGCATCCCGAGTGCAGTCGACCACTAGCGAGTACTCCCTCAGACAAAACTATCTCAAGCTGAAGCAAGACTACCAGCTGCTGGCTCGCTAGAACGATTAGCTACGTAAGTCGCAGAGCAGGTCGACGTCCTTCAAGGACGACTCCCTCAAGTTCTAGCTCGAGATGATAAAAAAATAGAACCAACAGCTCAAGATGAATCTCGAGTGTGAGCGCAGCAACTCCAGCTCGCTGGCTAATCAGCTTGAGTCTATGAGGCAAATCCTCGCTTCCCTTCGTGAAAAAGAAGCTACTCTCGCCGACTAGAATGAGGGTCTCAAAAGTAAGCTGCGGTTCAGCTTCAACACTGATGACAAGACGAGCCTGGCCCTGGATGGCCTGATACAGAGCATGATTCAGTTCCAGCAGAATGATTTGCGCAAGCTCAACTAGTCAACAGCGGCTCTGATCAACATGGCCGATGGTGTCCGATCCTTAAGTTTATAACGGAAATGATAACTTAATTTTTACATTGATAAATCAGATGTAGGAAGTTGGCAGTCGATATCCGATATCCTTTTCTAAGAGAGATTTGGAAGGTCCCTTGCGCCGCATTGGGTTTATTTTGCTCTTGATGCGCGGTTTGAAGTGCTGGTCGATTTTCATACCCAGGTCGATCACATTCAGGTTCAGCAGAGTTTTGTCGTTGAAGCTGTTCTTGGTCCTGTAAAGCTTCTCTTGCTGAATGCGGTTGCTACTTTCTTTTTTGATCTTCAAATAGGACCTGAGGTTGGGAGGCTATCGCATGTTCCTGGAGACTGACTCCTGCCTCCGCATGACTGGCTTAAAACCCGACCTGATTTAGGATCTGAATTTCTAGTAATTGTAGTGAACTTTGTGGTTGACTGATAACTTGACGAGACTGCTCTGAGTCTGTCCACTTATTTTACGATTGATTTCGCAGGAAGTCTTGATCCTCTTTTACCTCTCTCTGGATGTTTTGGGGACTTAGATCAGACTCTTGGAGATCTCCTCAATCTAGTCCGCACAGGGGTTGCTCTCTGATTTTTAGAACTCAGGCCTAGGATTCGGCAGGCTATTCATCTCGATAATGGCCCTCTTCTTTGAAACTCCACGGATGCTGGTTGTAGTGAAATGAATCACCAAGGCTTACCCTAACTACCTGCCCAAATTCTTTAGCTACCTCGGCGTGAATCTTACCACCCTATCGTCTGATTAGTAGCCCCACATTGACGTCTAAATGGTCAGGCTGCGTCTAGCGTTGATGCGGCTGAAATTGTAGCGGGCTGTGTCCTACTTTAGTGGATCGTAGTTGAAAAGACATTGCGAATAGCGGAAGGACTGGCTGATTAGGCTAAGGACAGAGGGCAGAAGCTTCTAATCGCCCTAGAGACTCTTGCTGCAATAGGCGAAACTGTTGAGGCTCTTGCTGTGTCCGTGCAAATCTATGAAATAAGAGACGGTGCTTCGCTTAGCAATCTAATTCTTGATGCGAAAAACTTCTTATTGAAGCCGGCGATCAGGCTCTGTCCACCGTCGGTTCAAGTCCACTCCCGCCAGGCTCGATCGGAAGTTTCCTGCGACCACACCGTCAGGGTTCACCATCGGAATTACAGTAACTGTGAAGCTTTTGAGTAACTCATTAGCCTCATATGAGTCGCCTATGAGCCAGTCGAGAAAGCCCTCGAGGACAAAGCTGCTGACAGTTTAGCCGGGGTGTTGCCTGGCGAGGAGGACGAGCTGGTGGGAGGCGGGCTTAAGCCGATGCCTGAACTAGAGCATGTACAAGGGGTTTTTACAAGGCGAATATCCCAAAATTTACTAATGATACTTCCTCTGATAACATAAAGTACAAGTGTCTGGTCCGTGAGGGCAGCTCGCACACTCGCCTTTCTAATCTGCTTAAAGGGTACACGAGCGAACTTGCAATCAGCAGTCTGTCTCCCTAGTATTAAGAGCGAACGGTGAAGCTCAAAGTATAGTAGAAAGAGTCCTTTTTGTAGAGGTTATTTTTGCCGAAGGAGAGATTATAGCAGCCTTCGTGCCAGCCCACGTCTCGCTCTCGAAAAAGTCTGGAGGAGAAGACTACTGGCTTCATGCCCTTCCGAAAAAGACTGTTTTTATTGATGAAATTTACTAGGTTCAATTTGATCTACTTGAACTTGGGCGGTGACCTTATGAGGAAGTAGAACCACTGGTTGTAGCCCTTCGTGTTGGTGTCATTCTGGATTAACAAGTCGTATTCGTTTACGCCTACCTAATACGCTGCAAACAAATTACCACACTCAAAATCAGAATCGAAGCCGAAAGCCTAAATTTCAGTGTCTGCCAGACTGTTGTCCAGGAGGAAGGGGCGGCAGTTAGAAATGTCTGCGTTTACCAGTTACTCCACACTGTAATAGCTTTAAGTTAGTCCGCCGAAAGCAGAGCGCTTATCGCGTCTGCGGTAGCAGCAGGCGGGATGCTTCGCGTAACGCTATTATATCGTTTCTTGGCCCCAGTAGTTCTTATATTGGAATTTTTTTTACTACAGGTGATCGCAGTTTTCTTAGGACCAAGCCGCGTCGTTTATCTCTGGCCCAAAAAATCGACCTGCCCCAGAGCCCTCCCTCCGAAAAAGTCTGGGCCCCGACTGTTCATGTGGCGGACTGAGCAGAGGCTTGGCCTCTGGTAGGATAGCTGTAGGGGCGAAGTTGTAGTCTGGAGGACTGATTTCGAGATCGTCGTCTTCGCTGAGAGAGACAAACCCTTCGTCTTCCTTGGGACTGATAGTTTTTTTCATGAATATAAAGGAATGAATGGGAACAGTTATCAAGCCAATAATGGATTAAAGCCAGAGGTAAATCGTCGGCGCGAAGTTCCGCTGCAGGATCTGTCTCGAGGAGCTGTTGGACCTGACTCTCTACTGCCGATGTCGGTCTGACCTTGCCGCGGTCCACCATTAATGTCTCCTTACTCAGCTTCATTATTTTCTCCTTAAAAGAAGAAATCTCTCCTGTGAAATTTGCAATTTCACTTACGAAGTGAGCTAAGAATTTGAGCTCATCAGACTGTGGTATTTCAATTTACCGCTTTTCCTTTTGCTCATCGCATTAGCAATCACATCGGCAGCCTTAGCTCTTATGACTTATTTCCTGGCAACGAGACTTGAATGGGCCAACAAGGAAATCGTACTGCAGACTGCAGGCTGGATAACGGTAGTCGGGCTGGCCCTCTTGACGTGCAAGCTGGTAAAGACAATCTATCGTTTCCACGGGTTTGGGACGATAAAGAAGCGGGTATTAAAGAAAGTGCAGCCGATCGTGCAATGATGAGTACTTAGATAAATACTATAAATCATATCAATTAACAGGGCCAGTATGACGAGTAGTTTCGGTCAGCACCTGGTCGCAGAAGGTCGCCCTTCCCTTCAAGAATTTCACGAACTAGCTGATCTATCTGTCCAGCTATGCTTGCTGCAGTCCTTCTATGAACTTCTTGTATTACTCTTTGAAGCTATCCGTCTAAAGATACACTCCTGTCTCCTTGGCTTCGGCTCGAACATCCTCGAGGGTTCGGTCCCGCAGGCATTGCTCGATGAGAACCTTCATCTTGCGCATGTGGTAGCACTCGATGAGGACAGCCGCGATCATGACGGCGAAGGTCACCACGGAGGCGACCACGATGGAGAGGGTGTATTGGGCCACTCCAAATAGATAGACAAATAGCAAGAAGCCTGAGAAGTAGAGCAGGTAGAGGTTGAGAAACTTTCTCATGAACTTGATGGTAAGAGTCTTGCTGATGCGGTAGCGGAGGTAGAGACTTCGCTTGTCTCGAATGTAGAGCATCACCAGAAACAGGCCCAGCAGCAGCACTAGGAAAGGCGAGTAGAAGCAGTAGAACATGCAGAATGACCAGATCTTGAATGTCAGTACCATTTTGAATTCAAACGGGAATTCAGGAAACGAAACTCTCTCGTTTAGCTCTTTCTGGCGCAGCTTGCACCATTCTCTGCTGTCCGACAGAACGGCCGCCTTCTTCCTCCGCCAGCAGCAGTAGAACAAGTCAGTAAGACTTAGGATAAGTTGGATTAATAGGAACATCCTGCATTGTGAGTCGAGAAAATAGAGCTTGACGGTTTGGTCATACCCAGTGGCTGCCTAGAAAAAGGAAATTGGCACGATGATGTAAAACACTTCATGGAAAAACAAAGTCATGGTGACAATGAAGAGGGACTCTGATTAGTAAGATGTAGGACGCCTTCTGCGCGCCCACCTTCTGAGAAACTCTCCGTAGAGTGTGAGTAAGAAGTAAAGTGCGACAGCGACTAGATTAATGAATAGTTTTTTGGCGAGCGTGAGTTCAGTGACATTCTCGAACTGGTCTCTGAAATAGAATGCAACGAACAGGAATCCCATGAAGACCAATATCGCCAATGAAGAGATCACTGAAGTTTTGAACCTCTCCACCGTCTTGGCAGTTGAGTCTTCCCCGATGTACTTCCAGATTATCTACTTGGGATCGTTGACTGAACTCGCATAGATTATCTTGTTCTCGATACCAAATACTTTATCCCAGTGGACTTTGAACCGGCTGAGTGCATTTAGCCTGAAAAACTATTTGACGGTGAGCGCATCCTGGTGGTAGCGGAAGAGCACGAGGGCCCTTGAGGTGGACTGGAGGTCAAGTCTGCTCAAACGATACTGCTCCTCAAGGGAAATGAGTTTGGCCTCATACCTGGCCATCTCCTTCGAAGTGATTGAGTCTGTCTAATAGCTCTTGGACAAGAAATACATCTTGTTCCTTTACTCTTGGATGTCAGCGTACTCTGCGCACGCCCTGAGGATCGTGATCTCGATTATGTTGCCCACATTGCATAGCTTTTTTATCAAATCAGTCACGCTCTATTCGGTTGAGTCTGCAGTGATGTTTTTAAGGAGGACGGAGTTGTGCTTGAGGAGGTGGACAGTATTGCTGGAGTGCTAAGCCTGCTGCATAGCAATTACGATGAGGAGGTTAGTGCTTTGAAGGATGACAAACATTATCAAAAAGACTACATCGAGGCTGACCTTTTCGCTCTCTTGGAGATTGGATAATAGTTATTACAGTGAGATTATTTGGAAGATCCCTCCGAATTAGTCGACGCAGCTTGAGTGATATCGGGAGCATACTTGGTAGTGGACCACGAACGGGTACAGTGACAGGCAGAACACCATAAGCACCACCAGTGCCAGCAGTCTCGTTATCTTGAAGTAAGCGATCAAAGCCCCCTTCTCTCGGAAATCCTGGTAAAGATCGCGTTGGGCCCAATTACGCTACTTGTGCCTGGGCCGGTTGCCACAGCATGGACATTCGTCAGCCCGACCATCAGGCTGGCCGGGTTCGGTGCAGCGACTGTGGAGTTCTGCTAGCTATGGCGAGGGGGGCCATAGATTTTCGTTGTAAAGGAGTCTTGATTTCTTAGTAATCATTAGTAATGGCCTATCCGGCTATTAATGAACGATATTGCTATCGAATTCGCCAAGCTCGTGAGTAGGCGGCCGCAGGAGCAGCTCAAGGACTACAAGGTCATCCGCAAGCTGGGGGAAGGCAGTTCTGGGGACGTCTTTGAAGTCCTTCACCAATCTTTGGACATCAAGCGTGCCCTGAAAATAATAGTGAAGTCGAAGGGCCTGAGTGTGAACGAGGTTCAGATTCTAAAGTAGCTGGACCACCCGAACATCCTGAAAGTCTTCGAATTTTTTGAAGATGAGACACGCATCTATGTTATCACATAGATTTTCTAGGGCAAATAGCTCTTCGAATAGATCGTCTCCAACTCCTAGCTAGACCTCTGCATTACTGAGACAGACACTGCCCTCATTATCAAGCAAGTCCTTAGTGCCTTGGTCTATGCACACTCCAAGAACTACGTCCATAGAGATGTCAAGCCTTAAAATATCTTGGTCAGGAAAAGCAAAGGCAGTTTTGAAGTCAAACTCATCGACTGGGGACTCGTTGTGCATAAGCAGGACTAATTTTTGCAAACTAAATGTGGCACTCCAGAATATTGTGCGCCATAGGTGCTAAGCCGAAAATACACCTAGAAATGCGATGTCTGGAGTGCTGGAGTCGTCCTCTACACAACACTCTCGGGAAGTCTGCCGTTTAAAGGTTCCAACACTCAAGAGACTATCAAAAAAGTATTGAAAGGTAGCTTCCGGTTCAATACCGAGCCTTGGGACAAGATATCCGCGTAATGCAA
This sequence comes from Craspedacusta sowerbii, assembly GCA_003687565.2. Classification (NCBI taxonomy): domain Eukaryota; kingdom Metazoa; phylum Cnidaria; class Hydrozoa; order Limnomedusae; family Olindiidae; genus Craspedacusta; species Craspedacusta sowerbii. The sequence goes on from QQSS02077760.1 coordinate 141,798, forward strand.
AGAGTTGATTGCCGGCATGCTGCAAAGAGACATAAAATCGAGACTGAGCGCTATGGAAGCCTTGGAACATCCGTGGATAAAGAAAATGACAGAACATGTCACTCCAAACAAATAGTTTAGCAAGATATCGCTAAAAAAGTTGAGTTAGTTCAACGTGATGAACCGATTCCAGATGTCTGCTCTGGCGTACATTTCTCGGCATTTGCACAACCTGCAGGAAGAGAAATAGCTGGGATTGCTGTTTCACAGCCTAGATACTAACAAGGACGGGGTGATTAGCATGGAATAGCTTTTAAAGGGGTTTTCACTGTATTAGCAGACTCTATCTTAAGAGCAAGTTAAATCACTTTTCTCCAAGCTCGACATCGACAAGAGTGGCGGCATCTCTTACAACTAGTTCATCTGTGCCTTGGTTGCCAGCAATAGCAAATTCAGCGAAGAGCAGATGAGCTGTGCGTTCAAACTGTTCGACGTGAATGGGGACGGTGATATCGAGGTCAAAGAGATCATCGATCTGCTTGGTAAGGACGACCCTTAGTAATGGACCAAGCAGATCGAAGAGTTCGATTCTGATAAGAACGGAAAAATCAATTATGAGGAGTTCTGCAAAATGCTAAGGGAAATTGGAAAGAAACCCAGGCAAGTCAGAAGGAGGAATAGTCTACCGCAGGCAGTCGTGGCTGATGAGGGGGAAAGGCTGACGCGATCAGGCGTGCGGCGTAGGTGATTGTTAATATAATGATAGATGAGCTGACTGAGTAGCAGATCATGGGATTCAAGGAGGCCTTCAACCTCTTCGACAAGGATGAGAATGGGAGCATCAGCATCAATGAGATCGAGATAGTCATGAAGTCGATGAACCGCAATGTGACCAGACTCGAGATCCAGTAGATGATCGATGAGTTCGATGTCGACGGGAACGGAGAGATCGACTTCCCCGAGTTTCTGGCCATGATGGTCAAGCGAATAAGCAGCAATAATACGTAGTAGTAGCTTTAGAACGTGTTTAAACGTTACGATCTAGACGGCGATGGTTTTATTAATCCGGACTAGTTGAGGGAGGTGCAGGAGAGCTTGGGCATCATCATGGAGGAGGAGGAGATTGAGGAGCTGATTGAGCGCGGCGACCTTGATAAAGACGGGATGCTCAGCTTCGAGTAGTTCAAAAAGCTGTATCATGGAAAATGACAACCTTGCATTTCGGTTTAAGCTATTCAAAGAAAATCTATCTTTTTCTTCTTCTTGGGAGGTGATTTTGCCGGCACAAAATCTAGGGGGGGCTCTTCTTTAATTGGTGATTTTTGCACTGCTGGACGCTAGGGAGCGACAGGCTTTTTTTCGGATAGTTTTTCGATGACACGCTCAGGTTTGATGGACTGGCTGAGTAATGCTTACACTTTTGACGGAAGCTTAATTATATCCTCTTTGCAAATCCTGATGATGATGGGCTAGCGCTTGACCCTCCTTTTTCGCTAATGTTAAGTCATTTTTTTGTCGAGCTCATCCTCAAGGAGTCGAAGTTGCCTCTGACTCTACTCGAAGGCAGTAGCATAGCCGTCGAGCACCTTCTTTAAGGGCTACATGACCAACTACCTCACGAGTCTAGGAGTGTGAGCGTCAGTCTTGAAGAGAGTGAATTTCCAGGAGAAAGGGTAGATTTAGAGTTGCAGCACGCAGTTTATCATCAGAGTTGACTCCATTTTGATAATTTTGTACTCGGTTTTGTCCGAACTGATGAGCTTCATGAGCAGGTTCAGCAAGTCGTCCTGACTCGAAACTTCGAAGGTCGGGTTGAAGCGCCGCTTCTGCTCCTTGATGTCTTCGTGACTGAGGAGACATTCAAAGTACTGCTCGAAGTCAGTGGCGGCTATGCTGAAGAACGAATCTTCCAAAGCTGCCCTGATATAAAAAGGTTGTCCAATAATTGATTTCCAAAACATTTAAAATCAATTCCTGACTCGATCTCTGAAAGTCGAAGGCAGCGCCTTCTAGTTTTTATTTTTGTCTGAAGGCGGCCCGCCTTCACCCCCTTTCCTCAAGTCAAAAAATATTGTTTTACGAATGATGTCTGATTACTCGTCTATCCTTATTTTGCTAATTTTAGGAAGCTTGTCGAAGCCCTGTCTCCTGCTGACTCTGTTGTCCTAGCGGACGATGGACTTAAGTTTTTCGATGATGGCCCTCTCCTCATTGAGGAACATCTTTTGAGTGAAATTGATTTTGCTGAAGTCCTTCTCAGAGAGGCTGGACAGTTTGAGGCCACTCCTGACTGATTTTAGATTAAATATGTCTTTCCTTTTTGAGCCTCTGTGCATTTTTCTATTATGATTTTCGAAGAAATTTAGTTAAGGACTTTCCTAAACACCAGTCCGCCCGATATTGACTGTCTTCTGCTCATAAGTCGCCAAAAAACATGCCCAAGCCAATAGAGTGGGCCTTACAACCCAGGAGGAGAATCGCTGTCCTTGTTGCGATAAAAACATGAAGAAGACTCCAATCTTATTCTAATATCCCACCGAGTACCTTGACATTCTGGGAATCGGAGTCAAATCAATGCTATTTTTAGTCTCAATGCTCTTAATCCTCATGCTGGTTATGACCATGATATTCAGTTTTCCAACCATCTTCATCAATTATCTCAGCCAACTTGTCCCTTCTCCAACTCAGATTTTCAGTTATCACGAAACTCACTAGTTTCGATACTTGGTGGTACAAAGCGGAGTGTCACTGCTAGCCTGCCTAATCTTTATCTTAGTCTTCCTGCACCTCAACCACAGACTCCACAACCTGAGGCTTATCTAGAACATTTTTCTAGAGGAATTAAAAAACGAGAAAGACTAGGTTAATAATGTGATGCGGTAGGCGATTTACTGCAAAAAGTACATGATCAAGCAGCAAGCAAAGTATTAGGACTTTTGTGTATTGATCAAGATGCCTGCACTCAATTTCACCATCTTGGACGTCTCCAGGGTCATCGAGAATTTCACTTAGAGAGTGGTCTATAACGATAAGCAATGGTTCAATCCTGTCCTCCGATAAAATTTTCCCATCACCAAAATCGATATTCTTAAGGATTACAAATAGGTTCAGAGCCTCTACTAGCTCGAGCGGGAGTGCTACAACGCCATGACGGTGGGGACTAGCTACAAGAGCACAGTCGAGAAGTGCCTGCTGCTGATAAAGGATATAATTTCCTAGCAGCAGAAGAACACTTCGGCTCAAACCAAGTACTGCCTCGTGTAGTTCAGGTATTCAGTGCAGAAGTAAATTTTCCTTTAGCTGTTAAAGATGGGTTATGAGCTGAGAGTCTAGGACCATCCAGTGACAGTCTTGGAAATGCCAACTGATCTTAATTGGGACAAGCTGGGCACAACATCCAAGGTCCGGATGTTAGGCCAAGTCTATATCATCGTAGGTGCTTGCTTACTGCTAATCGGCTGTCTGAGCCTTAACTTTGTAGGCTGCTATTTCTTCATCAAAAATATTGAAGGCACAAATAATCTCCGTTACTTAGTCTGTGTCTACGCTCTTCTCATTTAGCTTTAGGCCTTTTTATTGTAAAAATACTTTATGAAGGTGATTCGCCTGTAATATGCTCTCACAGAGGATCAGGAGCGCCGGATGATAATCGGCAAGATCATCGTAAGCAAAGTCCTTCTGGAGGCACTTTCGACGATAGTTCCCTTTATGGCGTTTGAGTTCAAATTATGTCTTACGAACGTGGGTCTGGTTTAAACAGCCTTCTTCATCTTCTTGGTCAAGTTTTTCAAAGAAATTATGAATTTCTACCCCTTATAAGAGATCTACAGGAGCATTATGAGGACTATACTGGCCGGAAAACACGGGGCAGGCTTCATCCAGTCAGAGGCTAATTATTACTTTGAAGGCGTAGAGCTGGATTTACAGCACTCAGTAGGCAGTGTCACCGAAATAGCTCTGCTTTCCGCACTTTTAGGAGTGCTCTGTCCGCCTATCTACATAATATCCCTCTTATGTATCTCAATGCGCTACTGCAGCGAGAAGTTCAAACTGTGCTAAATCTACAAGTAACCGAAAGCATTCAGCAATACAATCGTCCTCTTCTGCAGCGCATTTATCAAGTTCGTGCCTCTGATCCAATCTCTGGCGGTACTCGCTCTCAAGTACCCCGTCCTCAACAAAAACGACTTTCACTTCCTGTATATCACTCTAGATTTAGTCAGTGTTGTATTGGCGGCTCTATTAGCTTTTATTCCGTGGAGAACAATCCAGCGCCTCATAACCTTCGGAGACGACAGCATCGGCATGTCACTGGGCGTATAACTGTAGTCTACATCACATAAAGAAGACTTCTTGAAGAACCGTCCGTAGAACCGAGTGAATTGCAGCAAGATGATAAAGCTGCAGGAAAAAGCGGAGGGCGGAGTGAACTTCGAGTAAAACTAGAAGATAATAAGCCTGCTGGACAAGTACTAGAACGATATAGAGCAGCGCTAGAAGGAACGCTCTAAGGAAAACAGACTTGATAATCAAAATAATACTCTGCTCAAGCGCGTCGAAATCAACTTCAAGAAAAACAAGACTTTCCGCATGAACGACAGGACCAAATCAGCCGCCGTCAACCTTGACTTGTGATTTATATCAGGAGCTCTGGTTCTTGATTGCTGCTGTCAGCTTTGAACTTTCATTGAATATCGTCTTGAGCCGCTCTTATACACTTTAACTAGTGCAGCTCTCCTTTAAGATTGTTTACATCACCTAACAGCTCTAGTTGGATAGGTCTAGCCTGCAGTACGGGCAGTTCATGTTCCTTTCCAGCCACTCGCTCAAACAATTTTCGTGGAACACGTGAGTGCAGTATAGGACCTTGAGCTCGCTATCGTCCTTGAAAACCTAAAGGCAGATCGAGCAATCCATACCCTAGGATCTGGTGAGTTGCAGCTAATCCATGACGGACTTCTTGACTGTGGGAAATAAGTTTAAGGTCGAAGCTATGTTGGGCTTAGATTTGCAACATTCTCTCAGTCTGATAGCACGAAACACGGTGATAATTACAATCGTGATTGACATCATCGTCACAACTGTAATTATCACGTAGATCCAGGATGAGTTTGAGCTCGCCTTAGAGAATTTTATCTTGATTTATAACGACGAGTCAGTGAGTATCTGCGAGAGGGTCAGGAAGAAGAGCTGGTCCTCGTTGGTGTTGTTAAGCTTGACATTCAGGGTGGCAGCTCCATAGGCTGTTTTTCCAAAGATATTGTTGACAAAATTGGCCATCTTGTAAGGTTTATTGTTGGGAACATAGTTAGCGAAAGTGTTGATCATCGCAGCCCCGGTGTCGATATCGATCTGCATTTCGTTTTAGATGTCGGGGTACGTGAGATAATATATTTTTGAGGTGAGAGAGTTGCTAGTCTTTGAGAGTATGACTTGATTCCAATTGCTGTTTAAGTCCGCTTTGTCTATTGCTAAATGGCAGTGCAAGCCGTACTGAGTCGAGGAGCATTGGCATCTTCCTTCCTGGCACACGCCTTGGCAATATTTGCTGCAGGATAGGATATTGAGGTACTCTATCAACAGTTTTGTTTGAACTGTCCCTGTTTAGTTTACAGCAGGAGGCAGCTTTTATAATTTGAGCGATATTGCTTTACTGTTTTAGATCTTCTCGAAGGGATATTAGATTGCTTGCAGGTAGTAGCCAAGGCCTGCAGAGTCTTGATCGTAGAGGCCGCCTCCGAAGTCTGCAGGAGAATCTAAAGCCGCATAAAGTGTAGGGTAGGGGTAGGGATTCGAGGAGGCCAAAACCTCGAGCGAGATGACAATTTTGCCCTTGTTGAGGAGTGCGAAGTCGATGTTTTCTTTGAAAAAGTCCTTGAAGTTAAAGGGCATTTCGACCGCCTGAGTTATTTTCAGCAGTGCGATTACAATCATAATTACTAATTATGTAGCTCGAATTGTGACGAGCTTTATTATATTATTAAATTCTAATCAAACTCCGAACGTCGGTCCACCCGTCGCTATCAGCAGTCCGATCACCGTTATAATCAGGTTTGCTTACACCTAGAAGAAAGTATTCTCGTAGTCCTTCTAAGAATAGTTCTAAACCATGGACTCAACCTCGCCTTCGAAAATGGGAGCAGGCTCGACTTTGTACTCCTACTCCTAATCCTTGTAGCCCATGGAATTTAAATGAATTTGATACTTAATCCTCTGTTACTGGTCCCTTTTAACCATCTCCTCCCTAATTAATTGAGTGGTTTATTGCTTTCCGATATCGTTCTACAAGTAATCGATACTCTTTATCAGGATGAAGGCCTGCCTATACTTGATGAACGTCCAGAGCAGACACACCCCCAGCCAGCACAAGATCGGCGTCCTGCTGAACTCCAGGCTGTAGCCCACAAGAAAAAGCAGCACGGGACTCAGCATGTTGAAAGCCAATATATACAGCTTGAAATACTTTTCCTTTGACTTCCTTAAATAAATTTCAACGAGGATAGGGCCGATCTCGAAGATGAAAATGAGAAACGGCATGTACAAGTAGGCCGAGTTGTAGGAACAGGTTAGCACTGACCAGGCGCACATGATCAGCAGAAAAATCTTATGCACGTAGCTGCAAAGTGACAGAACCACTTTCTCCCTTAGACTAATATCTTGTTAGAAAATCCTTTTCATGCTGTCTCCTTGCAGACTCACCATGTAAACAAAATACCTAGAGTTTTTCCCGTTTATGAGTGTGAGTATGGCCAGCACGTTTAAAGCGAACCAAAACACGCAGCATACAACCAGAGTTAAAAGCCCAGACTGAAAGAAGTAAGGGCCATTTATTATGTTTGTGTTGGCGAAAATAGGCCCTTCACCTACGAAGGTGAAAAAGTTAAGCCCATAAAGATTGAAAACTAGCTTAGCGAAAACCTAATTCTAAGGTGGTCCTGCCCTAGTAATTAGTGAGTAGTAGGCAAGCAGGAAGATCGGAGTATGAAGGTCGTCGCAAGGCACTTCTTTGATATGCACAAGAGCTATCTCTGCAATTAGTATGAAGAGGTAAATTAACAAAGTAAAGTCGAAGTGAAGCTTAAAGTCTTCCGTTACAATCATTCCCAGAGGAGTCAGATTATATTTCCAGACAACTTGTTAGTTGCTGAACTGATAGTTGATGTCCACCTTGGCAAAGGCCTTGGAGTCATTGGTCAGTTTAGATAGCTGGCCCAGGTCCAGGAGGAACGAATTGCTTGTTAAAAAGAGGGCAGTCGGCGGCAGAGTTGTATAATTGGGACTGTTAGGCACTCTCATATATTGCACTGTAAACATCTTCACGTGCAGTTAGCTCAACTGTTTAGGATTGATGATTCCCTAAAATCTTATTTTTAGATATGGACGGCCTGCAGACTAATTGAAGTAGAGGCGCTCGGCAGTGAGGTAAAGCACTTTGCTGGGACAGGTCTACGTGCTGCAAGGCAGACATGCTCTATTGCTATAAGACGGGTAACTCAATTATGGGCACTTATTGACGCAGCTCTTTTAATTAAGGTAGAATCCTTAATTACAACTTCTGCAGATTGTCTATTAGCAAGAGGAGCAGGCACTAGGACAGGATTTGCAGCCGCTCTGGGACATGTACTGCGATTGCCCACAGTTTTTGAAGCAAACTCCGTTTATGTAGGAATGGTCTGCAGCGCATTCAATGCAGTCGCTGCTGGTCTTACCTCTGCAAGTCCTGCATACAGTCGGACAAGCAACACAATTACCGTCTGAAAATACAGATCCAGGTAAGCAAGAAACGCATTTGTTGTTAGCAGTTACCATTCCACTCGAACAAATTTAGCAGGTAGAAAAATTCGGAATATTTCCTTGAAGATATCCGTAACCTGATTTGCAGTCTGCACAAAATCTGACGTCGAGACATGTTTCGCAGCTAAGATGGCAGCTGATGCACGTATTTCCTAAATAGAACTTGCCTGAAGGACACTTTATGCACAAGGAGTCGCCTTGAAAATAGTAAGAAGCTGAGCAAGCTAAACATGACTGGAAATTAATGCAGATCCTACAGGAATTATGACAAATAGTGCAGGCTTTAGATTATAAAAAGTAACTATCCAGACAAGTCAGACAAGTATCATAATTCTGACACAATTTGCAGTTGGCTCCACAAGCTGTGCAGACATTCGAGTTTATGAAGTAATTGGACTGGCATAACGTGCACAATAATTGGCTGTAACAAGAAAAACAGTTTTAGGAGCAAGGCCTGCACTCCGTCATGAAGGTGCTCAAGTAATAATTTTGGTTGCAGGATTTGCATAATTTAAGATTGGTGCAAATTAAGCAGTTAGTCGGACAATTTTAACAGTTATGTCCCCCCAAGAAAAACATTGGCTTGCATCCAAGGCAGATCGAGTATATGCAATCTTGGCAGTTAGATGGACATTACTGGCATGTTGATTGGAATTGTGTGTAACCTCTAAGACAACTGCTACAAACGTCGGAGGTGGAGCCCTGTGGTCTTGCGCATTAGGTGCATCCCCGCACTGAGCACTCAACGCAGTGTCCGTTTTCTAATCTAAACCCGCTTTGGCAGGACAGACATTAAGTTGAAGAGCAAGTTCTACATCTTGATTAGCAGGGAACACAAACATTGTTCAAGAGCCTGTAGTTATTTTAGCAGACATGGCACATTTATGAAGTGCAAGATTTGCATCCTTGGTGAGGACAGCTTAAACACTCGTTGTTCTTTAAGAAGAACGAGGATCTACAGGAACTGCAAGCGCCAGTGTAGAAACAACTTTAGCAGGGGTAAGGACAGGTTTGGCAAGTCCCTCCAACCATATAAGCTGTCTATATGCACAAGGTGCATTTTTACCGAGTGCAGCTCTTACAAAGGATATCCTCGCAAGCTAAGCACTCTTTCATTTACAAGAAGAAGTTATCTATGCAGGAAAGGCAGTAACCAGGCAGACACAGACTGCATGCTGACTCCCCGCAAGATCGGCATTCTCCTGATAAGCTATAGAAGTTAGGTTTGCATGCTATGCACGAAGAAGGACTGCTGCAGATAAGACAATTAGGACTGCAAGCTAGACATTCACCCACAGATAGATAAAACTAGAGTTGGCAGTCGAGGCACTGTGCATTGGTGCATTGCATGCAATTCGAAGGGCAAGGACTGCACTTGTTTTGGGCTATGTAATATCTAGGCTGACAGGCTATGCAACTTATCTAATCTGCACATGAAGCACAGAAACCTAGACAAGTAGAGCATTTTCCCATCTGGTTTTTGAACGAGCCTAAGGAGCAGCCGAACTCGGAGCAGGTCTCAGGGCCACTGCAAGTCACACAATAGGATAAGCAAGCCTTACATGCCCCTTTATCCAGGTAGAATTTTGTAGAGCAGGAGTTGCATAGTTGGGCTGAAAAACAAGAGATGCAGTTGATTGGGCAAGATAGGCATTCATTGTTGAAGAGGTAACGTCCTGATTCACACGAACTACATTTGTCAGTCGCTGTGATACAGGATAGACATGGGGACAGACAGGGCGTACAGCTTTGAGAACTGGTGGCAAGGAGGAACCCCTTTTAACAGCCGAAGCATAAGCTAATAGAATTGCAATAAAGGCAATTTGATAAGCAGTTTTAACAAGTATTTGAAGTAAAGAAATACCCTACACTGCATTTGAGACAATTATTGATATCTGCGCAGGAAATGCAATTGCTTTGGCAAGCTCTGCAGACCCCTGACACCAGGAAGGCACTGGACAAGCAGCTGGAGCACATAGATCCACTCACTCCTGAGCAAAGGCAGTTGCTCGAACAGACTTCACATCTGCCCAATACAAGAGAATACCCTATTTGGCATTTGATGCAGAGTTTTACATCACAGACCTCACATTTGATGCTGCATGGTCTGCATTGTCCTGAATACCTGTAAAATCCTAGAAGACAAGTGTAACAGTTGTTCAAATCGCAGTCTTTACACCCTTCAACCCTGCACACCTGACAGGTGTTTTTGTAGAGGAAGTAGCCTGGCTGGCAAGTCGAGCAATATGTCTTGCTAAAGCACGCAAGGCATGGGTGAAGGCATGTCATGCAAACGTTCCCACTCAGATAAAAACTAGGAACACATGTGAGACAGTTAGCAGAATCGCATTGGGTACAGTATGCAATATTGCATCTACTGCAAGAGCCTGAGTTCAAGAAATAGTTGTCTACGCAGTTAGAACAAGTATTCGAAGGACAGGATTTGCAATTCGAAGCTGAGCAGGCAGTGCAGACTGAGCCTTGAAGGTAATAGGATTCGCTGCAAGTAAGACAAACGGTATTGCTAGTGCAGGACTGGCAATTAGGGCCGCAAGGGGCGCAAGTCGCTGCAGATAAATAAAATCGGGATACGCATGTATTGCATGAGCCTAAAAATTCGCAATCTTGGCAATTTTAAGGGCAGGGAACACACAAAGATAAATCGTTAAAAATAGTGAACTGAGATATGCACTAAGTACAGCCCAAGCTTGTACATGTTTTGCAGTTTTTCGGACAGCTACTGCATATTCCCATTCCTTCGTCAAAATAGCCTGGAGAGCATGAATATAGGATGCAACTAGATTGACTTATGCAGGTAGCGCAGCTAGCTGAACATTGATTGCAGGAGGACCCGCTTAGGAAATATCCTGGAGCGCATAAATTGCATTGTGATAAAGAAGTGCAACTTCGACAAGGAGAAGCACAAGCAGTGCATATGTTATTGTTTAAAAACGTAGTGATCTCACATTGGAAACAAGTGCTTTGATCTGTGCATTTTTAGCAATTGGCTGAACATGGTGAGCAACTCTGTGAATTATCAATGAAAAATTTAAGCTGACAAAGTTTGCAAACTGTGTTAGAAGAACAGACTAGACAGTGCTAGCTGCAGAGCTGGCATGTGAGAGATGTGCTTACAAAATAAGTCTACCTGCAAGTTATGCATCCAGCTTAATTGCAGCTTTCACAATTCGTTAGGCAAGTCAAGCATGAATTACTGCTTAGACGGAATCCCAGTAGGCAGGAATCGCAGGAAATTCCTTGAGTGCAAGAATTACAGTTTTTAATTGGACATGCTTGGCATTGGCTTTATGATAAATGATATCCGGACATGCAAACCTGGCATTAATTTCCTGAATATGTTTGACAGTTAGACAGTGGTATTTGGGTGCATTGGCTGTTAGAGAGAAAATAAGTTGCTGAACAGACAAGACAAGTTGCCTGAGAGCACACTGCACAGTTGTCAGAGCATGCAATGCAATTATTAGTCTCAAGTCTAAAGCCTTGAATACAACTTGAACATTCCCTGGCATTGAAGCAAGACTTGCAAGGCCTGAGACAAAGTTTGCAAATAGTCGTGTCGAGGTAAGCTTGCGCTTTGCAATTCTGACAGGCAGCTATTGTGCAAGTTCCACATAGATAATCGCTGCATACTAAACAAGATCCTGAATTTAAGAAATAGCCAGATAGGCAGGCCGAACATGCCCCATTGCATGTACTGCATTTCGAAACACTGCAAGCTGTGCAGCTTCCTGAATTAAGGAAGTATCCAGGAAAACAGGCAGTGCAGTCGGAGTTAGTTGTACAGGATTGACAGTTTAATCTGCAAACTATACAGACTCCAGATGTCAAGAAATAGCCAGGCGAACAAGATGTACAACTAGAAGAAGTGCATATGGCGCAGTTAGCATTGCAGCTTAAGCATTTTGTATTAGCATTATCGTAATAATAGCCTTGGAGACAAGATGTGCAAGTAAGAGCATCGGCACAAGATTGACAATTGAACAAGCAAGCGGAACAGAGTCCCACCCCGTCTTAGAACGAGCTGGAGAGGCAGTTGGAGACTAGCCGCCTCTCTTTAGGAAGATTATATTTTTTAATTTAAGTTAACTACTATTAGACTAGCCTGGTACCCTAGTTTTGAATCTAGGACTAACCGCGGCCGTGCCTCAATTGTTCACCCAGCAGCGATTGGACGCCGGGTAGCCGAGGTTGGCTCTGCAGGGCTGATTGGATGGTTAGCGCAAAGGAGAGTAGCTTCAAGGTGACTGAGTATGTGAAATACATAATGTATAATAAACCCAAGCTAGCAGAGGGGAGGCTTTTATACAGAGTCATTATTAATGAGAATTCCTTATCCGAAGGCTGTGAAGCCAACTCATACTGACAACTTCTATTTCCAGCCTAACAAAAAGGGGGAAATCGCCTAGCTATGCCAGATGCTCAGGAACGAGCTCTAGAATTAAAGCGGCAGGAGGCTTTCAATAGTGCAAAGAGTGATCGAGTACATGACTATGGGGTTCGATGTTTCCAAAGCCTTGCCAGAAATGTGCATGATAGGCCAGAGCGAGGACCTAAAAGAGCGCAAACTAGTCTACCTATTCATGTCCAATTATGCACACCAACATCCTGACATTGCTCTTATGGCAATCAATACTTTTCTGAAAGGCTGTTCGTCAGGTGACAATAAATTCAGGGCAGTGAGTCTGCGAGCGCTGGCCTAACTGCGAATCCCCAGCTCGACTGATTTCCTTAAACAAGAGATTGTGCATTTCCTGAACTAATCAAAGAGTGAGCTTAAGAGGGCTGGAGTTCTAGCTTGCATTAAGCTATTCTTAGATCATCAAGCGGATCTAGACAGCAATAATATGTTGATCGACAAGCTGTATTAAATGATCCGAGACCCTTGTCCGATCGTCATGACTGACTGCGTCATGGCTCTGTAGCTTGTCCTGCATGCCACAGGCGGAATTGTCCTCAACTGGAAACTCACCAGCTACCTGGCCAACAGGCTGTCCTAACTCAACTAGTTCTGCAAGTCTTTCATCTTGCAAATTCTCTTAAAATATAATTGCAAATCAGAGGAGTAAACTCTGCAGCTAATGAATCTGATAAACAGCCAACTAAAGTCAAATTCTGCTGCAGTGCTGCTGGCGACCAACAAGCTGTTTCTTGCGTTGGCCAAGACCTAGAAACTGAAGAAGATGGTGTTGGAGCGGATAGGAGAGGGCCTGGTGAATTGCGTTTCGGCTAGTATTGCGGACAGAAGGTATTAAGAGAGTATTATAATTGTCAGACATATTCTATATCAGCTAAAGACCTAAAGAGCCTCTAGCTTTTACTCATCAAATTATAGGATTTTACTGTGCAGACATTGCGAGCCGGAGTTATTGCAGGAACTCAAGATGGACTGTTTGGGCTTGATTGCCTCGAGTTAAAACATTGGCGATATCATCTATGAGCTGACTGACATAGTGGGCAGGAGATCAAGCCATCTCGCATGCAAGGCTATCCAGACTTTGAAGGAAATTGGCTATCGACTTCAACCTTAATTGATAATAAAGCAAGTGCTGTTGATTTACGCTCTGAAAAAGAAGATCATATAAGACGAGTGCGTTAAAGTCCTCAAGGACTTGGTTTTCGAGCACTAGTAGTATTTTCATTTTATGCAGGGATGCATCTAGTAGGGACTAGCTCATCTGACTACGGAGGAGGGTCAGATTGCCCTCCTCCTCTTAATGTTCAGATTTTCAGCAGATCGCCAGCGCAACTTCATCTGGATGATTGAGGACTTCCTCTAGAAGCGTGCTCTAAACGAACTGGGCTAGCGAATTAAGCGAGTTCTTATCTCAGTATCAACCAAACTGTATCTATAGAACCCTCTAGAAGGACAGGAACTCCTCATCAATGTGCTTCAAGGTTGTCTGGAAGATTAGAACTTAGCTGTTCGAGGCAAGGCCCAGTACTTTCAGGCACATCTGAAGGCCAGTCGGCACGTCCTCAAGGATATCCTTACAAAGATAAAGTTTAATCAGACTAGGCATAAAAATAGTCCAATTATAGATCAGCACTACAATAGCCTGGTGATGGCTTACGGCCTTTAGAGTGACACTTTCACCAAATCTGAATAATACTTCAAGGCGACCTTTTAGCTGCCTGAAATCGCTGACCAAGGATTGATCGAGAAGCTAGACGAGTAGGACCTGCCCAGCCATGCTGAGATCGCTTAAGATACAATCTTTATCAAATACTAATATCTCTCATAGAAGGTGGAGATTAGTCCCTAGTAGTTCGAAATCCTTTGGGAGAAGACCGACTAGGGAGCTATGAGGACTAAGCTGACAAAGAATTTAAATAAATTTCAATAGCAGGACTTCTGCTAACTGTTTTAAATCTTCAGAGTCTACGTCCTTGCTTCAGGGGACGACAACGGAATTCTAAAGTTCTTTGTCTACAGTAAACTAGGATAGAAAATTCTGATGTGCGAAGTCACTATATCTGAGACAGTGAGTCTGACCTGCAAAAGCAGCTAAGAAGACCTGTCAACTAGCTACGCCAAATACCTGTAGGAAATGCTTGTTTAGAACGGAGTTATATGAATGAAGCATATCTAATTAGATGATATTTTCGGTGATTGGTCTGGCCGCAGCTGCTCTAAAGGACGAAATCGTGACCCATAAGGTATATTTCGAGATTGAGGCCGATGGGTAGAAGTTGGGAACTGTCGTTTTGGGGCTCTTTGGAAAAATTGTTCCCAAGACTGTTTAAAACTTCTATCAGCTCTCCAACTTGGGTAAAGGAAAAGGCTTTGGGGAGTCAATATTTCACAGGGTTATCCCTAATTTCATGATCCAGGGAGGAGACTTCACCAACTTCGATGGAACTGGAGGTAAATCCATCTACGGCAACAAATTTTAGGACGAAAATTTCAAATTGAGCCACTAACCCTTCTGTCTATCAATGGCTAATGCTGGACCCAACACCAATGGATCTCAATTTTTCATAACTACTGCCAGCACTGATTGGTTAAATGGACGACACGTGGTGTTCGGAATCGTGCTTTAAGGTAAGGATGTTGTCAAAAAGGTGGAGAGCTTCGGCTCAAACAGCGGTAGGACCTCAAAGAAACTTGTTATAAAGGAGAGCCGCGGTGAAATAGTAGATGGAAATAGCTGATTCATAAATCAATTATGCCTTAGCATCATTGCAATAGCCAACCCCATAAGCACGAGCAGGATTATGATCGCCTTTGATTTTAGCTTTTATTTGAAATAATTTAGCTTTTCCATCGATCCTAGTAGGTCGTTCTCCTTCTTCAATGTGTAAGGAGGAAATCTTGCTCCAAACGGTCCTTTATTAAGCTTGTAAGATTAGTAGACTGATTTCAGATGACTGCATGACTCGAATCCTGACTTACCGTGCAGCACTCCGTACCCACTATTTCCTACTCCACCGAAAGGCAACTAGAGATTGGCAATCTGAAAGACAGCCTCATTGATAGCAAAAGCACCGCTGGAGACCTCGAGACCTACTCGAAACTTGTTCTGCTCTCCGAAATAGTACAAGGCGAGGGGCTTTTCTCTGGAGTTGATATAGCTTATAGCATTTCCGATTTCCTAAAACTAAATGATAGGCAATATCGGGCCGAATATCTAGTCCTTCATCATAGAGCTCTATTCGCAAGGGTTTAGAATAACCGTGGGCTCGATAAAGCGCTCGCTCTCAAACACTTTTCCACCCACCAGCAACTTTCCCTTATGGTTCTACGACAAGTACCCTTTTAATCGCTCCACATGGAATTTATTTATTATCTTGCCCATGTCTTTACTCTTTATTGGATCTTTCCCGTAAAAGTCTATCACTGTTTGGACAACCATGTCGCAAAACCTTTGGCAAATGTTTTTATGCACCATCACAAAATCAGGCGCCACGCAAGTCTGTCCACAATTCATAAATCTTCCTGAAACAATTCGCAAAGCAGCGTTCTCTAAGTCAGCGTCACTATCAACTATGGTGGGCGATTTGCCTCCAAGCTAAAGGATACAGGGGACAAGGTTGGCGGCTGCAGCTTGAGCGACGAGCCTGCCTTTCTGAGGACTGCCAGTGAAAATGATGAGATCGAAGGGCAGAGAAGTAATAGTTTTACAAACTTAGATCTGGCCTTCCAAGACTCTATAATATTCTGATTAAATCTTTACTCTGGTCGAGGTATTTCTAGAACAGCTTTTTCATTACGTTCGAGCTGCACGCAGACAGCTACGAGGGCTTTAGAATCACGCTGTTCCCAGCGCTTATAGCGTTTACAGCCGGTCCCAGAGAAGTTATTATTGGATAATTCCAAGCTCCCATTACCAAACAAAGTCCAAAGGGCTAAGGATGAATTTCCGAGACCTTAGCCATCAAGAAAATCTTAGAATCTACAGGCCTAGGCTTCGTCCAAGCTTTAAGATTTTCTATGGAAAGATCAATTTCCTCGAGAACCCCTCCCATTAAAAACTTGTTCATGAAAGGGGAAAGTCCCAAATCAGCTTCCAAGGCTGCGGCGAACTAATCTATCATTTCTTGAATCCCCTTTTTTAGGAGGGAGAGTTGATTCAATCTAAAGTCAACATCGAGTCTTGGTTTCGAAGCTACTGAATCAGCTTTCATCTGCTTGAACACCTCGAGGACAAGAGCTGGATCGTCAGGAATAGGTGTTGGTATCATTATATTTAATCAATCTTTCGATAATATATTTCCAAGCCAATACTGCTGCATGAAAAAGAGCAGACTGACCAATCCCAGCTCGAGGAGACTGATGAAGAGTATCTCCAAATACTTCTGGTCGATGATGGTCATGGAGCCGCCATCATCGAGCTCAGTAATCAATTAAAGAGTTGTAAGGTTCCTACTAATATTGAGACTCTTTTCAAGCTGATGATTAATGATAGTTAATTTATCGGAGTTAATCTTCTAAATGTAGTTGTACCTGAAGGATAGTTTAGTTTTTTAGCCGTTGTTTGATAAGATGATTAAGTAGACTCCTGACTCCGCGTATAGCGAAAACACGTCTACTTTTAAGAGCGAACTGTTGAAGAAAGGGATAAAGTCGTCTTTATAGATGTTCAAAAAAGTCCAGTCCTTCGGATTTTAAACCTTGACGTGGATCTTAATATTGCCTTAAAGCTCCATATTGATGAGGATGTGATAGGACTAGTTGCTAGAGAATTGAGTCTCCTCGTGAAAGTATTGTTGCTACATAGTCGCGCTCAAATGCTTTTTCTATAATACCTCCTCAAACTAAAGTCTTTTGGTCTTATTCAATTAGGAGACATCTTACTTTTTGATTTGCACGACTGCTTTTAGATAATTTTTTAGAAATGAAGGGTCGATAGACTGCTGGATGCGATTAACTTCCTGGACGATCTTATAACCCAAAACTAGATTTAAATAAATTAAGAACATGACATATGGTCCAGAGGGGGTTGTAAATAATCACCCGACCTGATATGAGCTGCTATTGTAGACTATATAACCATTCTAAGCATTCTAAGAAGCAATGGTTCGCCTCGTTCGTTCCTCATTTTCTTTCTTTTACTGTACTATCCTTTATTACTAAAGCAGACTCATTCTGATGATGTAGTCCCTAATCTTGAGTTGCTAGTTACTTCTGCCCAGCTGGAAGATAAACAGCATGAAAATCAGCAGCACTTAGATAATTACCTTAAATTTAGCATCCATAAATTGATGTGTCATTATCAGGATTATACAGTAGCCTAGACACTCGCAGAAGATGATTCCTATTTTATCAAAACAATCGAATCTAGAGTTCTCGGCAAGCAGCAGATGAAGAGTCTTTTTTAGCATTTGGAGTGCTATTAGCGCTATAAGTTCGTAAAATGGAATCTATTATTTGGAAAAGTAAAAGACATAAGCCTACAGCCCGACAAGTATCAATTAATACCCGAACATTATTTTATTGCTTGACTTCACTGTCATTATTCCGAAGAAAGCCGTCTGTCCCGACAGAGCTAATACCAAATACAAGTTTAACTGCTGTCTTAATTTTAACAGAGTTATCATTCTGAAATAACTCCCGAATTACGATATGAGCTGAGTTAGCAGACATAGTTTTATTGAATATTGAGACCCGAAAAAGTTAACAAGGTCCAGATTGGGTCGATCTACTGTATACTGGTATGCTCTAAAATTTTTAAGAGCAGTCGGTAAACAAATAATTAAGCCCAATATGACCATGAAAATCGGGTAGATATACTATATATTCAAATTAATTAAGTCTTGATAAAAATTTTAAAAATTTATGGAAATAAACAGAAGGAGAGTGATGAAGGCCTTAGGGTTCCCTCCACATAAAGCAGCCACTAAAATTAACCCGAGAATAGTGTAGGCCGTTATCTTTTTAAATTAAATGGATATTCCATCTTCAATTATAAACTAAAATTTTTTATTTTAATCCAGAACAAAATTAATCTAGCGACTTTAGTTTGCATCTAATTTATTGATAAGTATACTAATATTTTAATTGTTACAGAAACGATATTTGTGCTGCCTTTAAATTCTGAAAATGATGCTGCGTTGAATTACTTGACTCGAGCTGAGCTATAACTTATTTTTTTAAAGATTAAACGAAAGAATTGCATTTTTGATTTTATAAATTTAAATTTACCTATCAAATTAGATTGTTAAGATAGAGAGAATGCAGCTTAGTTTGATATGTCTAATTCTAAAATATTAATTTACCAAGGATGCGCTACATCTATACTGCTGGACTGACCATTGACTGCATTTTATTTCATATTTTCTGCCATTTACTGTAAAATTATTAGATATTGGCAATGTTTAAGACCATACTTATTTCAAAGTCCCTTCTTGCATAATCATTATCATTCTGTCACTATTACATTTCGAGTAATTAAATACCTTTCCTTTGTATTAAATTAATTAACTAGACCTACAGAAATAATTGGATTTGCAATCGGGAGGGAGATCCTATTAATTAGTGAAAATATAGTGCTTATTTCCTGACAAAAGTCCATATTCCGTTAAAAATTGTTTAGAATTTGTTTAAATAAATATGGGTGATCCAGAGACTGAATGGAAATATATATAATTGTATGAAAACTAACTATAAAAGCAGAGTCCTTCTCTCATCAATAAATTATTGGTTTTTTGATTATAGATTCGATTACCTTCTTAAGTTATCATTTACGTCAGCAGTTGGCACTCTTACAATAATATCCAAATTAATACCATTTACTATTTTACTCACATTTTCCTTGAAGTTCGCTTCTTTATCGCTTGAGATAGCCAACCTTATATCGTTATTGTTCGACTAAGCATGTTTAGACCGCTTCTGATGTTATCACGGCCAGCCTCTAGCACATTCCTGACCAACTTCCTTTTCATTGAGCCTGCAGCCAGATTATTTTCCTTGGGATCCTTCTCCTTGGGCTTGATGAATGTGGAGTTGGAAATGTTTTTTACTATTGTCAGCTTTTAACTGTCAGACTATAATTTTTTCACTTTTAAATCCTTTTATTCCGAAAATTTCGTGGGTTAGGATCGGTGGTAAATACTGGCTGTTTAATTTTGATATATTGAGAAAGATAAGTCTTATCTGCTAGCCACACTAGTTTTATCAAAGTCAGTATACAAACATCTTTCCGAACTTTTTCTTTTAAGAGTTGAAATTTACTCAAGGGCCAGCTTGTTGTTGCACACTTGCGTTAAATTTTATTCCCGGAGAAAAATTATATGCTCCAGAAGACTTTAAAGTGTGAAGCATGTCTGTTAAAGTAATTGGACTAACGATACTGGCATAAATTAAGGAATTTAGTGAGGCTCTTCGACCATGGAGTGGCATTCGGTGGGGGCGGTGATAAGCTTGTTTAAGAACCTTTTGAGCAAGGGAATGAGGAGCTTGGCAAGTGACTATTGATTAGTCATAATAAAATAGAGGAATAATTTTTTGTGATTGCAATAAAGTAAAGAATAGATTATTTTATATTTGAATATCATGTTTTATCAAGACCGAAATAGGTGTTAAAACCTGCTTTTGTTCGGCCCTGTTATTACCCAGTACTCAGGTCGATCTTTTATTAGATGACCTATATTCACTCGTTAGTTTGTTTTGTGAAGGAAATTACAGCGGTCTCCGTAAGTGCATGTCAAGTCCTTGAAGAAAGATTTGCATAATTTTGTTTTGTATTTAGAGTTTGCTCTCTAATTTTGCCTAAGCTACGCTTTTCCGTGGGCGAATTTGCAATTCAGTCCATAGCGACAATTACCTAGCTCAGAGAAATTCTTGCAGAGTTCAGATTTAATTTTAGAAGTCAAAAAAGAAGTTTTAGGGCGATCATCATCTTAAGTCGAGCTGTTCGAGGCGTCTCTCTTTTTATATGAATTCATTTTTTATCAATAAAAGAAGCGATGGACGCATTAACTAATAATAACTGATATTGATTCTAACACTCCTTCCTTAATTTCAAAACCATCCGTTGATAAGGAAGGTGTCGATATTTCTAAACTAATTAAAAAATGGAAACATAATGTTAAACTAGTTGGTCCTCCTTCAAAAGTAAGTCTATTAGGAAATGGAAAGGAAAGTTATTAAAAATCGCTTGACTAGCGCAGAGCCTAAAAACCTTGTTTTAATAATTAAATTGTTCTATACTATCCATAAATTCCTTCTTAAAATAATGGAGTTACCTCCTGCGCCTATTAAATAAACGGCCAGGAGTAAGTGTTTTAAAAAAACTTATCTAATTGAAAACAGTTTGAAAATGAAATAAAAATTTCTAAAGCTCAAGAATTCTTCAATAATAACAGCATCAAAAACCGCTAAATCTCCAAGGAATAATTCCATTTCGCATGGATCTTCTAGATTATCCTTAAGATCGGTAGTCACTTTGAAGCCCAACCCGCCATTTAAGAAGACATTAAAATTTAAGTCAAGGCTCCTCTGATTTATTTATTCACATGTCAACTTAATTATTAAAGCTTCTCTTGATAATTTTCTACCCCTATTTTTTATAAGTATTCTTTATTAAGTGGTCTCCAATCCCATTCTTCTTGAAACATTGTGAAGTATATGACTAAAGCTAGTATCATCATCCCTGCCTAAACGTAATAAACTATCATGAATCCGACCTAGCCTGGGTAGTTCACTAAAATCGTGTTCGAGTATATGAATTGAAGGAAGTTGGTCAATGCAAAAGCCATAAAAAGGAAGGAATAAATACTGGCTCCAATATGTTTTCCAAATATTTTTAAAGCTATCGTTGGGAAAAGGGTGTAATTTCCAGCATAGCAACCATAAATTCCTATGAGGTATAAAATTATCCCAGTTTAGTTTTTTACAGTGAACTGGAAAGTAACTGCCAAGGCAATTCCAATTATTAACATGCATGGATAAACAAATCTAAAAGGAGCAATTGTGAGTATAAGCCCAAATAAAATTCTGAAAATGCCGTTGCTAACACTTCCAATACTACCTGCCAAAGTGAGAATGCTTTAATCCTAGATAAAAAGATGACCATACCTTTTATAATTTCCACTTGTAAAGAGACCCATATTGCTTCCGAGTAAGCAAAGAGAAAAAGTTATCCAAAATATCTTCGTCTTAAAAGCGTTCCATAAATAGACGCACTAATCGGAATGGATCATTTGCTCTATTTCTTCATTTAATTAAGACTAATGTTTTCTTCTGGACTTTGCTCTGTTTCTGTCAAGGATTAACTAGTTTTTTGAGATGATTATATCTACTTGTTCTTCTCCCTGGTCAACTCTCAGCTTTTATTCGTGATGAATCTCATCCAAGTTAAGAGTCCTTTTTTTGAGAAGGGCCATGGGCTAATGCTACTTTTTTAATCGGTCATACTAAAGCTTAGTAAGTTTCAATTTTATTTAGTCCGCTTTTAAGATCGCATCTTGCCGTCTTGATTAGCGTAAGTTCTATTTGGTATTGACGTGTTATTAATCCACGTGATGATGGATATTAAACACGTTCAATCCGTGAGACTTTTGATTTTAATGTTTGTGAGTCTAGTCAACCAGGAGCACAGTCCCAATTGTTATTAAAATTGAAATTGACAGGGCCAAATACCTGAGAAATGTAGGAACGTTTTGAGCGACAGCTTTTTACTCTGGGGTGTTTTAGTAGTAACCTTTAACACTCAGATTATTAGGATTGATAATTTTACTAACAAGAACTTGACTAAACAAGAGAGTCCCGATACCTATTCCGGAGGCCACGAAGCCACTGACAATACTCTTAGTTTTAATAAATTTATAACCATGGGCCAGCGTTATGATATAAAGGGGGCCGTGGCAAAGTCCACCCAAAATAGCATAAAACAAAACGAAGAGGCCGAAGCTGCTCATGCTGGTTATCAGTTTACTAACTTGAAATCAAAATAAAGATTGCAAATAAATAGCCCACTACTATAATGCTTAATCTCGTCCCTAAATTTTAAACTAACTTGATAGAGAACGGAGTGCTACAGGCCATTCCGAAAAAAGCTAATGGCAGGACTATCCCACCACTAGAGCTGGTGAGAGATGTATCTCCTATCACTCTAAAATAGCTTGTGATGTAGTTGAGTATGATTCCCCACAGGTACATGACTCCTACATTCAAGGCCACCAAGAAGCCTCCGGCGATGACGGAGACCTGCTGCCAGAGTTTCGGCTCGTTGTCTGTGAGTTCGTGGTCTTAATTTTCTGGATGGATCCTATTTTCTGTATTTTGCATGTTGATTTACCTTAATTCGTCATACCATCTATTAGTGTAATGCTCATTTCATAACATCAAAATTGTTTTCATCTCCCTCTGAGATACTATTTTAATAATTTAGGCCTCTTCAGAATAGGCAGATCCCTCCCATATTTCGACTAGCAGTACGCCTTATCCTCTTCCACCTAATTTTTACATTATGACAGCCTTCTTTTGCGTTTTGCTCCTTATTAATTGCCGAGGTAAATCATGGCCGTATCATGCCCTATCTGCTATTTAATGTCTTTATCGACTCGAATAAGGGCGAAAAGTCCGTGTTGATTAACATCTTATTCAATAATTTAGACCACTTTGAAGATGAAACTTTTTGGATCTATCTTTTGTTGATCTGTTTAGATCCTTTTATTTAGGGCATTTGATAATTTGGGCTATTAAACTTAGTCGATAGTAGCTGACTATTAAATATCATCGATGGCAGAGCTAGTGGATAACTCGGAGGAGGATTAGTGAAGGATGAGCCTACTTTAGATAGTGAGCAAGGATTGGTTTTCATTTTCTTTGAACTAGGTAAGCTTCCATGGGAAATCAATTCTAATAGTACTTAATTTATCGAATAAGTTGAACGAATTGAAAAATTAAATTCTAAAACACTTAATCCTTTTACTAAACATTGCTAAAGTTTACTTCTGCTTATTTTCATTTCCCTTCAGATTAAAATAGACAAATAGTAGGGCGAACAGGCCGTTTGATATCAGATTTCTCCCGATCTTGTTCTTCGCTATCGGAACCCAGTACTGGAAGTGTAAGTAATTTTAGCAAATTCTAATGAAAATCGCTAAGCCTGAGTCATGAGAAAGTTTTCCATTCTAGACTGAGAAATAGATTGAAGAAATCTACTTGACAACGTAAAGTGAGTCTTAATCTACTAGATTTTTCAAGGGACTCCTTTGAGGAGATTATTACATCAAGTCTTGGATAGGAGGACTTGGCTTTATGTGATGTTTCACTGAGACTGAAGGCCTTTTGGGGGTTCGCTTGTCAGGCTGACTCCTAATCTAATCCATTTAAATTTGAATCACCTAATGTAAACAGGCAGCTTCTGTTTAAGAACTGACTATTCCTCAGATGAAAAATATTTAATTCTTAGAAACGAGCTATCGAAATTATCGACTTAAGGCTTTAAAGCAAATTTGCAGTATCTTTAAAACAAAAAATTGCATGGCATTCCAGCATAGGATTTAAAAAAATATGATACAAAATTGGATGGTATATTCATTGTTATCGACCAATTAGCGATTTAGAAGGGGTTGCTTGGGTATTTGAGAATAACCTGTCGATATGCAACATGGATTGGTAGGATTTCTAGTTTAGTCTCGATGAAAAAAGACTATTCCACGGGTTTTGATTATTCAATTTATAACTCACTTTAAATCTATATTGTTGGCGTAATTCTTATTAAGTAGCCAAATTGAGCTTTAGAGTCCGCACACTTGCAGTCTGCTCTATGACTATACTTTTAAGGTCTGTACCAGTCCTCCGATGTTGAATATTTGGAGATACCCATCTTAAGTCAAGGAAACGATTCCACTCTGGGATTAGTTATGGATCAAATTAAAGGCAGGTTGGAACTCAAAATAGTTTGAAGGCGATGAAAACTTAAAGACTCTCTTCTATTCTCTCCAAGATATCATCGAGAGCTGTTTATTGTAGGTCTGAATTATATATTTGCAGTTCGGAGTGAAAGTTGCGGTACCGTTGTCAAGCGTGGATATCCATTACCAGTTCCCAACTCGCCCAGGACTGCCCCCTACTACATATTGTCTCCCATCTGCACTGTATTATAAACTTAATGGATCGCTAGTAAGATAGCTAATATTAGATGGTGATTTTGACCTAAGATCGCTTAGAATGAGAAAATTTGAGACCGAAATAGCAAGTGGGCTGCATGGATGTGGAGCGATGAAGAGAGTGGGTTGCTAGTGATAACATATATTGGTTTTAATTCCTTTTTCAAGATCGACTATAGCTGCTTAGTTATCGGAACATAAAAACGCATTACCTCTAGATACTTTGGTATCATAAATGGGAGAGTTCTTATTGATGGTTATATTTTTGATTTTTCCCTTGATTCTGTTGAAAAGGTAAAGTTCTCCTTTGTTTGAAGATGCAACGATAAAGCTATGAATTTTATCCTCATCTAATTTAGTTAGAATCGAATCCCTGGGCAACTAGACCTTGAAAATAGTTCGATGCCCCATTTGAGCACGTTCTATCTACATTTTCGATTCCATAATTTCCATTAAGATTTGAGATCATTCAGAGCCAGCTGAATCTTTCAGGAACCTCTGTCCTTTCAAGAATTACGGCATGGCTACTGTATACGACTATTACAGCGGAGTTATATTTCTAAAGAAACCATTCGGCTTTCACTCCTAGATAATAAGTCCCTTGTTCCAGTGTTTAAAATACATTGCAGGAAGGGAATGTAGTTTTTGCCCTATTGCGATGTGTCCCAATGTGTTTCCCTATCAATTTACCCGCCTCAGTAATAAGAGCCAACTTAGTATCAGAATAAGTATATCGTTTATCGTTTACTGAACGGTCCAAAGGCTGAATTAACCTGATACTGACCAAACTTTACTCAAAAACTTGAATTGAAAAAGTAATAAGCTAGTCTTTCATGGAGCTAAATTGGATGTAATTACGATGGTAATTATCTTAGTAATAACAAATATGAGTGGCCTAAAAGAATTTGTGATACTACTAAATAGTCATGTAAAAAATTCCATCACTTTATTGATTGTGCTGTAGCTAAGATAGTAATTAATTTGTCCATTGAGCAGACATGTCTCCAAATTAGCCGTTGAACTCAATATTGACGAATGGATTTCTTATTTTAATTAAGCTTCTTTTGGATTTTGGTAGTCTTTTGGTGCCTAAAATTGAGAATGCGTGATCGCTAATCAAACCTTCTTCAAATTCTCCAGAAGTGGTTCCCACTACAACATACCGTTTTGAGCATGCCTATTAAATCATGTCAAACAAATAGTTTTTTTAAACATGACCAGTATAAATAGAGTACGAAGGAGCGCCCAAAACATCTTCCATTATATGCTAAACAGCCATAAGTTATGCACTTAGATAAGAGAGGCAGTATTTACAAAGCGCTTTTTATAAAATTATACTCCAAATTTATCTTCCATTTGGTCGTGTAAAGATAGGCATTTTAGTAAATTTGTTAACTGGAATGTGATCATCTACGATGATGAAACCTTATATTCCCTTCGGATAAAATTTTACCATGTAAATTCCTACCTAGTTAAGTTTGTTCAAAAATAATTTTTAGATTCGTTAGGGGTATAAAGAAAAGCTACATATTACTGCCAAGAAGTAGCAAATGCTGAGGGTGCCTTGTTGAATGTCTTAAACACTTATACCATCAAAAAGCTAAAATTTTCCTGGAAATAATTATTAAGCTCTCAACCACTAAATTTCCTAAAGGTTTAATTAGAATTATTGTAATCCAAAAACCAAGCTAGTTTTATCAGGCTTAAAATTTTGATCCACAAAATTGGTTTTTTTTTATTTAGATTAAATGATGAATTGCCTTATTTAGGAAGGGAAATCAATAGGGTCTACATTTTCATAATTTATTTGTTTTTTATTATTATCAATATTTTAACGAAATAAATTTGAGGTATATTAACTCCGTTTTTTTAAAAGTTCCTCCTGTTTGTTTACCCACCTCTGGATTTATTCAAAGTTTTATGAAATAAGTCCCAGTCTCATGTTAGTTACTTTTTCATCGTTTAGAATCTAAATGGCCAATTATTTAGCTTCATTCGGAAATACCAACAAATCTAATCTAGTCACTTTAATGTTTTAGTTCAACTTCACTCGATTTTATTTACAACTAAACCTATAATTGAATTTATTAATGAACTTTTTGAAGGCACTTGAATTTACTGATTTAGTTTTAAAGCCGCCGAAATGTAAAAGCACATCAAAACAGCTTTTTGATTCCATGCAAACAATTATATTGATAATGTCTCTATTTTATTTGTCACATATGTCTAGACAGCCTAGAAGAGCAACTTAGCCATGATGATACATGATTGATTTAAGATAGTATTATAGGCATTAAGAACTATCAAACCTTGCGCATAGCATAGGAATGCTCCACAAAGTGTTTGATAGGCTGAAATAATAAATATCCTTTCCTTTCGAGTGTAAAAATTTTGCGAAATTATAAAGATTTTTTTTTGCAATAGCTTCAGAAAGCTAAGCACATTATGCGTTACTAAATTGGCCTTTATAAAATACAGAAGAAGTGTCATTTAATTTACTCACTTCTAATTTGATTTAATAAGCATATCCGTCTGCTTGTTGATAAATAAATTAGGAAAGCTATCGCTTGATTCGCTTTTTCTAGATAATATCCTTTTCTTAGGCTTATGCTTTAAACTGATGTTCGAGTTTTTCTTGGAGGCTAGAAATCTAATAAAGAAAAAGATCTTCATTATATCTAAATTAGATGCTTTACTCTTTGAAATCATTCAAAATCCTATTAGCTTCATGCTAGTTTCTTGAATCCTAAATAATGAGTTTTATCTTTTGCTAATTTATATTATAAAGTGGCTTTAGTCTGTCAAATGATAGTCCCATCGGAATAGCTTTAAACTACTTATGAAAATTTTATATCTTATGAGCCATGTCTGGACATTTATAATCATAGAGTCTAGTTATAACACTTCGTCCTTTAAAGTCTCTGGATTTTAGACTCATTCCTCCGAATTGCAAAAGTATATCGAAGCATTCATAAGCTCGAAACAATGCTGTTAACGTTATTAAATTTTATCCTTTTGCATTTTAAACATTAACAACTTGCTCATATATCTAGCTCTTATTGTAACTTAAAAAGCAAAGCCAAACCTAAAGACAACCAGCAGCTCTAGATCTTATTGCTCTCATTCCAATAGTTTAGAAGTCTTTTCCTCCAGTGTTGAGACATAAATCCACCTGATTTTATTAGATTTGCTGAGCTAACCAATACTTGTCATCAATTTAGCATGAAAAGTTTAAATCTTTTAGCAACTAAAAGCTTGGTTCTATCAAAAATTTAGGCTTTAGAGTTTTTCCTACTCTTTTGGGAATTGTGGTGGGTTAATTTCCCCATTCACAACCCATATTATTAATTATTTAACAATATTTAATGAAATGTCATATTTTTTTAAAATTATAAAGTATGTAGCTCATTAATTATATCTCATAGATGTTTAATAAATCCTCTGGGTAGCCTGCTGGCAAAAGTGAGCCTTTAAAAAAAAATTGCTTAAACCTGATCGAAACCAAAACCAAAGGCTCAAAAAAAAGAAAAAAACTTAACTATTGATCAACTAAATTACAAAATCTGAAGGCTTAAACATGATTAACAAAGTATGACATTTAAGTAATAAAAATCCAACAAGGATCAACAGTACAATGAATGATAAATAACCTTCCCTCAAAATTTTCTCAGCGTCTCTTTTATCCAGTCTGGCCATCTACTACTAATTTTTTTTTTTTCTTTTAGGAACTCCTTTCCTTGGCGTAATTTGGGCCAAACGGATAT